>SSNR01000830.1:11191-27705 GCA_006937965.1 Callopanchax toddi | reverse complement strand
GTCTTCTGCTGGATCACTGCTACGGTTCTGGAGGATGTGTTGAAGACCAGAGACAAAGAAGACCTGCCCAGAACCCTGACTGAGATGTACGTCCATTTCCTGGTGGTCCAGACCAAAGTGAAGCAGGTCAAGTATGATGAAAAAGCTGAAACAGGTTTACAGTGGAGTCCTGAAAGCAAGAAAGTGATCGAGTCTCTGGGGAAACTGGCTTTTGATCATCTGCAGAAAGGAAACCTGATCTTCTACGAGTCAGACCTGACAGAGTGTGGCATCGATATCCCAGCAGCCTCAGTTTACTCAGGAGTTTTCACACAGATCTTTAAAGAGGAGAGAGGATTTCACCAGGACAAGGTCTTCTGCTTCGTCCATCTGAGTGTTCAGGAGTTCCTGGCTGCTCTTCACGTCCATCTGACCTTCAGCAACTCTGGTGTCAACTTGCTGGAAGAAAAACAAGCAACACAAAAGTTGTCTAAAGTCTTCAAAAATAAACCAAAAGTAAAAAACCTCCATTATAGTGCCATAGACAAGGCTTTACAGAGCCACACGGGTCATCTCGACTTGTTCCTTCGATTCCTCCTGGGTCTCTCACTACCAGCCAATCAGACTCTTCTACCTGGTATGCTGACACAAACAGGAAGTAGCTCCCAAACCAATCAGGACACAGTTGAGTTCATCAAGAAGAAGATCAATGAGAACCTGTCTGCAGAGAGAAGCATCAACCTGTTCCACTGCCTGAATGAGCTCAACGATTGTTCTCTGGTGGAGGAGGTCCAACAGTTCCTGAGATCAGGAAGTCTCTCCACAGAAGAACTGTCTCCTGCTCAGTGGTCAGCTCTGGTCTTCATCTTGTTGTCGTCAGAAAAAGATCTGGATGTGTTTGACCTAAGGAAATATACTGCTTCTGAAGAGGCTCTTCTCAGGCTGCTACCAGTGGTCAAAGCCTCCAACAAAGCGATGTAGGTGGATCAAAAGTTCCAAATGTTTACATTCTCATGACAAAACTAAACGTCTGCTATTTACATTGTAAATCATTCTTCAGATTGAGTAACTGCAACCTCATGGAGAAAAGTTCTGAAGCTCTTTCTTCAGTGCTAAACTCACAGTCGAGTCGTCTGAGAGAACTGGACCTGAGCAACAACAGCCTCCAGAATTTAGGAGTGAAATGGATGTCTTCTGGTTTGAAAAGTCCACAATGCAAACTGGAAACTCTCAGGTCAGTTTTCAGAATGACTGCTTTTATTCAAACTACCAATTTAATACTCAAAATCAGGGGTGCCCAACACGTTGAAATACCGTCGCTGGTAGGTCGTGGAAAAGCCGCCACCCCAGTTTATGTGAAACCATTTTACACATGCAGTATGCACCACTGTATAGTTAAAGCCGATGTTTAATCTTTACGTCTCGTTTCAGGGTGACTTGTTGTGACCTTTCACAGGAGAGCTGTGAAACATTTTCTTTAATCCTCAACTCTCCAATCTCCAGTTTGAGGAGGCTGGACCTGAATAACAACAACCTGCAGGATGAAGGAGTGAAGCTGCTCTCTGTAGGACTGAAGAGTCCAAAGTGTAGACTGAAAACTATCAGGTCAGACAGTAAAGTCCCATGCATCCATTTTACATCTGTAATCTGAATGATAGGACTCTCTTTAGGCTGACATGAACATGAAAAGACCCACATTAGGCAGGTTAATCAATCCATCAGATGTTTTGAAGTCGGTTTTTTGTGGAAAGGTTATAGTTATGAATGATTAAGGATCAAGTTGCCTTCGTCGCTTGTTCGTGTCACCTTGCATTGTTTAATATATAAAAGATCAGACCGTACCTACAGTACACCACCAAGCTCCTGGTGAAGTCTATGGTCATCTTCCACCTCGACTAGTGTACCGTCCTCCTTCAGTCAGCCTAAAAGAGCACATGTCCCCCCTCTGTTCATGGAGCTCCACTGGCTACCTTTAGCTGCTGCATCAAATTCAAGTCTCTACCACTAGCATACAGGGTCCTGAAGGAACTGCTCCATCTACTGGAATCCTCTCGCTAAGGCTGACGTCACGGCTCGGTCACTCTGGTCATCAAAGGGGGGTCATCATCTAGCAGAGCTACACCACGCTGGGACAGTCCAGACTCTTCTCATGTGTCGTTCCACGATGGAGGAATGACCTACCAAGATACCAGAACAGGGCCTGTTCTCTGAAGACCCAGCTCTCCAGAGAACATCTTCTAGACTAGCTCCTACCTTCACTACTCCTCTGGACTCTCTTCATGCTCTTCTCTCTATCCTGTGTTCTTTTCCCTCACGGTCACCTTAGAGACCAGTGTTAGACCATCTAAGCAGTTTGCTGTTAGCCTCAATGGTAACTTCTTGGTTACATTATCGTCTGTAAGTCGCTTTGGACAAAGATGTCTGCTAAAAACATGAACATAATAACTCATTTGGTCTAGATAGCTTTTTGAACAAGTCAGAAAAAGAGTCTGAGCTTATGTGAGAGGTTAAAAGATCTAAGGTAGTCATCGTTGGGCTAAGCACTACTCTATTGTAAGGATGTCCTGGGAAAGACTGGCAAAAGTCACAGTTCAGACCCAGTCTTCAACTCCTACTTCTGGAAGAGCTGTTTCAACATCCCAAAGGAATGTTGGGAACATTGAATCAGAACCGGACCATGTTCCGGGAGCATTCAGACCATGTTCTAGGCTTCCATTGCTAATACAGCTGCACAGAGATGTGGGTGTAAGGTGGTTAGTACCTTGTGCACACCTGAGGTAAAGGGAGCTGTCAAGTCAGGCTGACATGCCTGTGTATCACTGTAGTCAGAGAACAGTTCTTTTGGATTGTCTCATCTTGTCGTCATCTGTTTATCTGGTCCAGGTCTTGGAGGTAACAGCCCTAACAGGGAAGTTGATGCTATCCTCTCCTCAGTCCCTTTCACCAGCTCTTCTACTGAGATCCCAAGGTGTTCTCACACCAGCTTAGAGATGTAATCCCTCCAGTATGTCCTGGATCAACTCAGGGGTCTCCTTTATCTTTAGCCTTTGGTTTGGCAGAACTGGGATGGTGTCATCTCTCTTTAAGAAAGAAGACTAGAGGGTTCCAACAGGAGGATGAAACTCTTCTGCCTCCATAGGAAGGTGTATACTGGAGTTGGGACTGGGGGTAAGGAACACTGGACCAGGCCTTTACCCTTGAGAGGACATGTGAGGGAACGTGTTTGCTCAACCAGTCTGTTTTGTTGACTTGGAGAATGCTCATGATCCTGTCCCTCATGGTGTCCTGTTGAGGACACTTTGGGGATTGTGGCCTCTGATCTCGATACAGCCACAGTGAGAGTTGGGTCACATTGTATTTTCAGATTGCTTTTTGTGACTAATGTGGTCTTGATGGCCACATTGAGCTGGGACCTGTTTGGTTCATAAGCTTTCCACAGAAATCCACTTCAAAGGATCTGAACTAGCTCTCTGATAGAACAGTTTATATTTATGACAACATGAATCAAACTTACAAATCTTCTTTTCCAGCTTGATGTCCTGTAACCTCTCAGAGCAGAGCTGTGAGACTCTGAACCTGGTCCTGAGCTCCGAGTCCTGCAGCCTCAGAGCTCTGAACCTGAGCAACAACAACCTGGGAGACTCAGGAGTGAAGCTGCTGTCTGTAGGACTGGAGAGTCCGTGTTGTCAAATGGAGACTGTTGTGTTAGTATTATCTAGAACTATATTGGGTTTATTTATGTAACTGTAGCAGATTTGTGCCAAAAATATGAATCCTTTGAAGAAAACGGTTCTGGTTTTAGTAATGTTATTTATTGTGAACCTTCTTTAAAGACTGTGTGGATGTAAACTCTCAGAGAGGAGCTGTGAAGTTCTGTCCTCAGTGCTCAGCTCCCAGAAGTCCAGTCTGAAAGAACTGGACCTGAGTAACAACAACGTGAAGGATTCTGGGGTGAAGCTGCTTTGTGCTGGACTGGAGAGTCCACATTGTAAACTGGAGTCTCTCAGGTCAGGAGACCTCTGGTTGTTCAGGGTTTAAACATCTGAGGCTTTCATGTCCATGTTCTCATGTTCTCCTGATGTTTCTTTGACTCCAGACTGTCAGGTTGTCTGGTCACAGAGAAAGGTTCTGCTTCTCTGGCTTCGGCTCTGGGCTCCAACCCGTCCCATCTCAGAGAGCTGGACCTGAGCTTCAACCATCCTGGAGACCTGGGGGGGAGGATGCTGCTATCTGAGCAGAAGGATCCACACTGGAGACTGGAGACTCTCAGGTAGGAAGACGACTAGTCTCCATTCAGTGGACTGAACTAGAGTTCAGCAGGCCCAAAAATTCTACCTGAACCCAAAATGACCTGAAGGTCCGACATCATCACATTAAACCCTCGACTTGAACCCGAGTGTTTTCTGTTTATAATGGAGGATGAAAAATATTTCCACACCCAGCAGACAATACTTTAACTTTATTAAAAACTAGAAACCAAACTTTAAAAACATGAACTGTGAACAAATGTTAAACAAATAAAATAATTTTATTATAATAATAATAATATTAATAATGATGTCACAATTTAAAGTCCGCTTTTGTTCAGATTGACTCAGGAATCCCAGGAGCAACCGAGTCAGAAACATTCTAGTCTTCATTTCCTGTTTGCTGTTTCCTGTCAACTCTACCTCCCGTCTTTACCACATCAAACATCGAGTCTAATCATTGTGACTGTTTCTTTGTGCAGGTTGGACCATGGAGGAGAGCACAGACTAAATCCGGATGTGAGGAAGTGTAAGTTTGACTTCCTGTTTCTAGAGACTCCACCCACTTTGAGTGATGTCACCAGTGGGTGTGGTCCACCCTGTTGATGAATCACTGATCGAACTTCAGAATGACCCTGAGGAGTTTTTAAACCTTAACACAAGACATTAAAAATGTTTGATCTAAAAACACGTCTTCTACTAAACTCATTAAAAAAACCATCAGATTTTTGACGAGACCCTTTTTTTGGTTAGATTTCTGTAAAGTGGAAGTGGACGTGAACTCCATGCACAGGAAGCTGAAACTGTTTGATGACAACACGACGGTGAGAGTGATGGAGAAGGATCAGCTCTACCCCGAGCATCCCGACCGGTTCGAGCCCTGCTGGCAGCTGCTGGGCCGACACGGTGTGACCGGTCGCTGCTACTGGGAGGTGGAGTGGAAGGGGGGGGTTCTCATTTCAGTGACTTACCGGGGAATCGGACGGAGGGGGAACAGCGATGACTGCAGGTTTGGAAGGAACGAGCGCTCCTGGTGTCTGGAGTGCTCGGATGTTTTCGGTTTCTCTGCCTGGCACGTGAACAGAGAAACATCCATCTCCTCCATATCCATCACCCACAGGATCGCTGTGTATCTGGACTGTCCTGCCGGGACTCTGTCCTTCTACAGGGTCTCCTCTGATACCCTGATCCACCTCTACACCTTCAACACCACCTTCACCGAGCCGCTGTACCCTGGACTCGGCCTCTGGTCCAGTTCCTCGGTGTCTCTTTGTTCTCTGTAGGAAAGGCTTCCTCTCTGAGGTTCAAACCAACACTTTAAAGTTTATTTAACCTAAAATGAAAGCTTCCAAATCCTCGTAATGGTAACATGAACTCAAACACATGAACATATTTACTAATCAGCTGTTTTTAAACCGATCGTTCTGTTTCTGAGCCGTGGTTCTGGAAGTGAAGTCTCTCTCACTGCTTGATGAGGTTTTCAGCAGCTCAGATCTTCAGGACTTCAGTGAAACCATGGGTCAAGGTCTGAGTCAGGTCCTGGTCTGGGTTCTGGTCTCAGACAAGAAGATAACCCAGACTCAGGTCTAATACTTTGAATATATAAGCTGTTTCTGTGCTGACTAAAACTTCAACAGGTTTTGATTGTTAAACTGATCACGCATCATTTCCTCAGATTTCAATGTTTTATTAATGTTAGATTCTTATAACGTTATTAACAAAGTATAAATGAAAATGTCTCGTCTTTAAACTTGAATTCATAAAAGAACCAACTTTTAGGAAATGATTTCTGTGCTTTTATAATCTCAGTAAATTAATAACTGTTTGAATGAGTTTAAACTTAAGTTCAAATAAAATCTTATTCTGAAGTCTACCAGTCCGTTATCTCAGGATGAGTCCAGCCAGAGGGTTTCTCTACCAGTCCGTTATCTCAGGATGAGTCCAGCCAGAGGGTTTCTCTACCAGTCTGTTATCTCAGGACGAATCCAGCCAGAGGGTTTCTCTACCAGTCTGTTATCTCAGGACGAGTCCAGCCAGAGGGTTTCTCTACCAGTCTGTTATCTCAGGATGAGACCAGCCAGAGGGTTTCTCTACCAGTCTGTTATCTCAGGATGAGACCAGCCAGAGGGTTTCTCTACCAGTCTGTTATCTCAGGACGAATCCAGCCAGAGGGGTTTTCTACCAGTCTGTTATCTCAGGACGAGTCCAGCCAGAGGGTTTCTCTACCAGTCTGTTATCTCAGGATGAGTCCAGCCAGAGGGTTTCAGAAATGTTCTTGTATGGAACAAATTGATTATGTTTTGCTTATATTTTCTGAGCTGACTAAATTTATTGAGATGGATTCAACAGCCTTTTTAATGTGCTGTAATATAACTTGGATTTCCAGTTGCAGGCAAATCCAGAAATATAAAAATAAATGTTCTTTAAGTCCACAGGATCCAGTTTCATGAGGTTAATTGTAGAAATGTTTGTAAACATTGTTTATAATAAAGAGTCAGTTAACAAACTGCTTTATTGTTGGTTTTTATCTTTTCATGTCTAAGTGTTTCTCATGAATCAGGTTTGTCCAAAGTGTGGCCTGGGGGCCACGTGTGGCCCGGGGGGAGCTGGTGTCCATCTCCAGCTGGAGGAAAATATACTTTCAAGAAATTGGAGACATTTGGAAGAAGATGGCTTTAGAAGTTAGAAGCTACTCAGTTCTGGATCTTCAATAATGTGATGGTGAATCTGATCTCTCCTCCTGACTCTCATCAGACTCTGGTAGCAGCATCTGGATCAGCTGGAGCCTCTAAGAGAAACTTTAGAACATCCTGATCACAGAGAACTGCAGGAATCAGGTCTGGTGGTGATGGACGAGTTCCTCTGATCACTTTGGGTCAGGACGGTTCTGATTCTGGTCAAATGACCCGGTTAGAAGGAAGGAGACCTAGTAACAGGTTTTATCTGAGAGTTAAAGGACAGATCCTGGTCCAGAAGAACAACAAGGTTCCTGACATCAGTCAGGCTCATCCATCCAGAAGGACTGAACCACTACAGACTCACTCGGTGTCCAAACACAATAAAACTGTCAGTAAGAATCAATGAATAATGGTTCAGCTGGTTACGTCCTTCAGCCCAGTGTCTAAGTCTGAAATTTACTCTGACCTCTGACCCCTGCAGAGCTCCATAGAGTGACTTTAGAAGCTGTTTTATTTTGCAGCTGCGGTTCTGCTTTCTGTCCACTAGATGGTGCTAAAGAACCAGAAGAACCTGAGTTTCTGACTGTATTATTTATTGATCTAGATAATAAAAAGGAGAAAACAGCTGAAATAAACACGTCTAATCTAAACTCCAGTGGGGAAAGAAATCTATTTAAATAAATAAAAAACACTAAACACCAAGACAGACGTCAGTGTGTGTGTGTGTGTGTTCAGTCTGTTTGAACAAACAGCTGCTGAACTTTGACCTAACGTTTCTCTGTGCTCAGCAGGACAAACAGCAGCGCTGAACTTTCTCCCTGCAGCGTGTGAAGACGTTCAGGTGGATCATGGCTGAGAGGAGGACCGCGGAGAAGACGGCAGCAGAGCCAGACTTCCTTCAGTTTAACGACCTGTCCTGTGAGACCGTCGGAGGGAAGGTGAGTCCTGAAATAATAAAGACACCTCAAACATCTGGGTCTAACCCACAGCTGGAGTTTGATCTTCCAAATACCGTCAGATAAACACAAATACGTTGATAGTGGAGAGGAAGAAGCTGGTTTATATGTTCAATAATCAATAACTAAACTCTCCTAAGTTTTAAACAGCTTCTTCAAATAAAACAATGAGCTTTAAATTTGGCCTAAATTCTTATAAAAGTCCATTTAAATTCCTGGAACGTGTTTAATAAACAACCTAAAGCTTTTCTTAATAACAAAGGTAATGAAAAGCTTGTTTTAATAAATAAATGTATCAAATCGTTTCAGATCATTGAAGGTCAAAAAGAAAAGACCAAATGAAATTAAACCCCCCCCTGAATGACCTGCCTCTGTTCTAACATCAGAAACGTTTTGTTGTGTTGCTTCATCTAAACGTGTGTTTCTGTGTTCTCCAGGTCATTTTCGCTACAGACGAGTGGTTCGCTCCTGCTAGGAACCTGCTGAAGGTACAACTGTTACTAATCCTATGACGGTTGAGCCTGTAAACAGAAATCTGAGTCTCCAGTGGTGAACTAGGAGGACCTTCAGTCACCTGAACCTCCAACAGCCTTTTTACTCTGAACATGTAACCTGGGATAACGGTTTCACGGTACCTTCGAGTGAAACACGTAAACTAAAGAATCCACAGTGACGAGAGCGACCTGGACTAGTAAACCCTGCACAGAGTCCCACGTTACAATGTTATTTTACTTGTGATTAAACATGTGTGGTTACCGTTTATTTAGCTAACGGTGTTTTTGCTGCTGCAGCGGCGCGTACGGTAGCATAGTTAGCTGTGTTGTAGCTCCTGCTATATTCTGCTGATTCTGGCTGTGGTAAACTCTATGTGTGCTCAGGTAGCCTATAGGGAGAGACGGAGATGATGATGTTCAGATCCAGCAGCTTATAGGTTCCTAACTCAAAGCACAGCAACCTAAACACTATGGAAGCGCCCCCTAGTGGCCGTAGTCATTATGACGTACTGCTTTTCACAAGTGGAGCGTTAGTGTCTCCTCTGATCTGGTTCGCCAGGTGTATTGATCTGATCTGAGGACTAGTTCCTGTTCCTGGAGGCTTCGCCCACTTTCAGTGATGTCACCGGTGGGTGTGGTCCTTACTGTAGATAAAAGATTGAACGCTACATCAGAATATTGATTTGAACATAAAACAGGTAATGATAAAACAACAGATGTGGTAACCTGTTAAACCACAGAGCAGCAGCTGGAGCGTAGCTCCTAAACGTCCTCCGGTGTCGGTGAACTGAATGTCTGCATTTGGACACAGAAACATGAACACCGGTGTTCAGGATCTGTCTGTCTGTCTGAACAGAGAGAGCCGCCACAGTTCATCGCCTCTGCCTTCACAGAGTTTGGGAAGTGGATGGATGGATGGGAGACGAGGAGGAAGAGAACTCCAGGTTAGTGACGAGAGGGAGGCGGAGACAAGGTGGGGTCAGTCTGAGATGATACATGTTAAATATGCCGATCTGAAGGTATTTCTGATGGAAGCTCAGTGATGGACTTCTCTAACAGCGTCTTTAAAACTACACTCTCAACACGTTGGGTTTTTGTTTTGTGTAATGGAGGTCATGACTGGTGCATCATCCAGCTGGGAGTACCCGGTCTGGTCTACGGGTTTAACGTCGACACGTCCTTCTTCACTGGAAACCACTCGCCTCATGTCTCCATCCAAGCCGGCTGTCTCGGTACGTCCTGCTGTCTCAGCTCCACCTCCATCCCCTCCCTGAACATAAAACTCAATCAGAGTCTTCTTCAGAATGAGTCGAGCTTATTATTATTGTCATTGTATAAGAATACAGCATTTCCAGTGGCTTAAAAACAGCTGTCAGATCAGAGGATGTCAGATCAGTCACAGACGTGTTGAACAACGTCCAGCGTTGACGTAAAGGTGAACTAAAGACCTCCTCCTGCCCCTGATCAGAGCCGCTGTCCACCTTCACCCCAGGGGACGACCGGACTGGAATGGCAGCCACTGACAGTCAGATGGCTGCTGTTGCCAAGGTAACGAAAGTGCTGTCTGTAGTCACAGTGGTACTGTGGACAATAAGCTGGTATCCATGGTAACATGTGACCTTTGATTGTAAACTGACCTGATGGATAGGTAACAGGTGATTTTGATTTGATTGACAGCTGGGCTCGGAGGCGTGGCCTGAGTTGGTCAGTGTGTCGGAGCTGAAGCCTGGATATTCAGACGGCTGTCACAACTACTTCAGAGTCAACTTCAGAGGGAGGGTCACTCACCTCCGCCTCAACATGCATCCAGGTGAGCAATCACACACACACACACACACACACACACACACACACACACACACACACACACACACACACACACACACACACACACACACACACTCAGTTCTGAACCTGGATCAAACAAAAATCACTGAAGTTTCATGATGAAGGCTGTTTTGGCAGGAAGATTAAAACTGTTAGATTAAGTTCAGTGTGTGTGTGTGTGTCCAGATGGAGGGATTTCCAGGCTGAGGGTGTATGGTGTTGGACTGAGGGATTGGTCGACTGTTCCCACCAATCAGCAGGTCGACCTGGTGACTTTAACCAATGGTGGAGTCTGTCTCGGCTACAGCGACGCCCACTTTGGACATCCACGCAACATGATTGGTTGGAATCAACCCAACACCTTTCACATTAACCTTTGACACATTTTGCTTTTGCAAATACTTTCTGTGTGAACTGGTTGCGCTGGTCCAACGGTTGTGTTGTGTTTTCAGGACCTGGACGAGCTGCCAACATGGCCGACGGATGGGAAACCGCCCGTAGACTGGACAGACCAAAACATCTGAAGGTCTCAGTTTGATTAGTTTGACCTTTATCCTCCCAGGCAGGACAGGAAGAACACGTTAGTGACCGATCTTCAGCGGTGTCTCTCCTGATCTGACTAGTCCTGAGAATTAGTTCAGCAGAGGACTACTTCCTGTTTCTAGAGACTCCGCCCACTTTCAGTGATGTCACCAGTGTGTTTTCGTGTTGTTTCTCCTGCAGGCGGATCCTCAGGGCATCCTCCAGGTTCCGGGTTGGGAGTGGGCCGTGTTCCGTCTGGGTCACCCTGGAACCATCAGCAGCATCGAGGTCGACACCAACCACTTCAAAGGTAGAAGCTCTTCTCTTCTCTGCTCTTCTCTTCTCTTCTCTTCTCTTCTCTTCTCTTCTCTTCTTTTCTCTTCTCTGCTCTTCTCTTCTCTTCTCTTCTCTGCTCTGTTCTTCTCTTCTCTGCTCTGCTCTTCTCTTCTCTTCTCTTCTCTTCTCTTCTCTTCTCTTCTTTTCTCTTCTTTTCTCTTCTCTTCTCTGCTCTGCTCTTCTCTTCTCTTCTCTTCTCTTCTCTGCTCTTCTCTTCTCTTCTCTTCTCTTCTCTGCTCTGCTCTTCTCTTCTCTTCTCTTCTCTGCTCTTCTCTTCTCTTCTCTGCTCTTCTCTTCTCTTCTCTTCTCTTCTCTTCTCTTCTTTTCTCTTCTCTGCTCTGCTCTGCTCTTCTCTTCTCTGCTCTGCTCTTCTCTTCTCTGTTCTTCTCTTCTCTGCTCTGCTCTTCTCTTCTCTTCTCTTCTCTTCTCTTCTTTTCTCTGCTCTTCTCTTCTCTTCTCTTCTCTTCTCTTCTCTTCTCTTCTCTTCTCTGCTCTTCTCTGCTCTTCTCTTCTCTGCTCTTCTCTTCTCTTCTCTTCTCTTCTCTTCTCTGCTCTGCTCTGCTCTTCTCTTCTCTTCTCTTCTCTTCTCTTCTCTTCTCTTCTCTTCTCTTCTCTTCTCTTCTCTTCTCTTCTCTGCTCTGCTCTGAACACAAACTCACCTCAGGGTGTTTCTCGTCCAGGTAACTCCCCAGACTCTTGCCGGATCGAGGCGTGTCTTCTGACTCCTGAAGAGGAGACCCAGTGCGTCAGGACCAGGTGGAACTCTGGGACATGGGAGGTCCTTCTCCCCCCTCAGAAGGTTGGTGTTTAACCGTCAACAGGATCTATTTCTTGACATCACATCAAGCTTCATCACCGCCCTCTTCCTCTCTGTGCTGCAGCTCCGTCCTCATCACAGGCATCACTACAGCAGGTCCGACCTGAATCTGACCTACCCGGTCAGCCACGTCCGACTCGTCATCGCTCCGGATGGAGGAGTAAGCCGCCTCCGTCTGTGGGGTCGACCCATGCCTGCTGCTCTGACCAATCAGAAGAAACCAGCATCCAAACTCTGATAAACCTCAGACCTCATCCAGCATCTTCAAGTCATCGACTCTAAAAACCATCAGTCACACAAACAACAAGCTGAAGGAGCCTCTGACTGAAGACACCAGCTGCTGATCCACCTCCTTCACTGGTTCTGCTCCTCTTCTAATCTCTGTCTGCTGGGATCGTCTGCAAGCCGGATCTGATCCTGGACCACGTCTCAGTGAAACACCTGATGTTCTGGATCTGATCCTGAACCACGTCTCAGTGAAACACCTGATGTTCTGGATCTGATCCTGGACCACGTCTCAGTGAAACACCTGATGTTCTAGATCTGATCCTGGACCACGTCTCAGTGAAACACCTGATGTTCTAGATCTGATCCTGGACCACGTCTCAGTGAAACACCTGATGTTCTAGATCTGATCCTGGACCACGTCTCAGTGAAACACCTGATGTTCTGGATCTGATCCTGGACCACGTCTCAGTGAAACACCTGATGTTCTAGATCTGATCCTGGACCACGTCTCAGTGAAACACCTGATGTTCTAGATCTGATCCTGGACCACGTCTCAGTGAAACACCTGATGTTCTGGATCTGATCCTGGACCACGTCTCAGTGAAACACCTGATGTTCTGGATCTGATCCTGGACCACGTCTCAGTGAAACACCTGATGTTCCGGATCTGATCCTGGACCACGTCTCAGTGAAACACCTGTTGTTCTGGATCTGATCCTGGACCACGTCTCAGTGAAACACCTGATGTTCTAGATCTGATCCTGGACCACGTCTCAGTGAAACACCTGTTGTTCTGGATCTGATCCTGGACCACGTCTCAGTGAAACACCTGTTGTTCTGGATCTGATCCTGGACCACGTCTCAGTGAAACACCTGTTGTTCTGGATCTGATCCTGGACCACGTCTCAGTGAAACACCTGATGTTCTGGATGGGATCTCAGGTCATAATTGGGGTTGTATTTTAGCTTTGAGATGTTAATTAGCTGCTATCTCTTGTAAACAAGTTGCTATGGTTACGCATCCTCACATGTTGCTGAAAAGTAGAAAAGGGGCAGCAAAAATCCTCCAAGCAGCACAGGATGTAAAAAACGAGAACTAAATCAATCCCCCCAAAAACAACACTTTCAATCTGAAATAGTAACATTGAAATATAAAAACATTTTAATTTTAACAGCAGTGAAAAGTGAAGGTTTTACATAAACTAAAGTCAGTCTAGTTCTATGAAAACAGTTTATTTTACCTTCAGTTGTAGGAAAGGAGATGTCCACTAGGTGGCGCCAAAGCCTGAGTTTTAATCATTTCATTATAAAGCAGGAAAACCTTTGTAATGGACTGTTAAAATGTTAATAAAACAACAAACTCAACCCTAGAACGTGTGAAGGAGACTGGGTCGTGTTTTATTTACAACAAAGTCATAAAAGAATCTACGATTTAATGGTTAAGGATCCAAACCATTACGGATCAGAGGAGATGAGATGCACCGCGTGGAAAATCCAAATGATTACAAAGTTGATGTTGGACATGTTGAATCTCAAAATGTCCTCAAACCTTCCATTTCATGGGTAGAACCATCAGAACCTTTCTAGAGATGAATGCAGCTGAGCACCTCTTCCCATTTAATAAAGAGAAGTAAGGATGAGAGGTCAGACGAGTGGAGATCAGTGACGTCTCCATTCTCCTCTTCCTCTGAAATTAGTTGTTAAAAAGTCAAACTGCCATCGACGTCGTCTCCATTGATTTCCTTTAGTCTCTGTTCAGACGACTCACCTGTCAGTCCCTTCTGGTTTTTACAGTAAATAAAGTCCAACCTGAACCGATCAGATCCCATCCTGCTGGAGCTCCGCCCCCTCTGCCACTCTCAGCCTGAATCTGACCTCTGACCCCGTCTGTGCAGCCTCAGCAGTGACATGTTAGTCAGACGTTTCTGCAAACCTGCTAAAACGATGCCTCCGTGTGTGGTCCGACCGCTGGCCGAGACCTTTAAGGGTCAGCTCAAATCAGGTTGTTTCCTGGTAAAATGCAGAAAAAATAAATAAAATGATCTCCGATCTCTGTTTTGTAACCTTTTAGTAAACATCATGAACAGACGTCATCCTGCTGGAGACAGGAAACGAGCTGAAGACCTGCAGGTTCTCATGGGAGATGGTTTGGTTTTATCCTGCAACTGAAAACAAACAGCTGGAACAAACTCTCTCGTCTTGTTTCTTCTGTTGAAATCAAACCGTTTGGTTGGTTCACACTCAGCAGCAGGAATGGCAGCAGAAGAAGAGTGATGGAGCTCAAGGACCGCACTGAGACCCGTTAGAGATCAGATTAGAGAGTGAATCTGGTCTGACCTCCATCCAACTCAGAGACCAGAGAGGAATGTCCTCCACGACAGAGGTCAAAGGTCAAAACCTCCCCTTTCTGACCCAAACCAATGCAAAGTGCTCCCAAAGACTTCTGGGAAAACAGCTGAAGAGAGAAAAGCTGAGCTTTCTGGAGGAGCGTGTCCCGTTCGTTCCAGCTGGAGTCAAACTGGTCTGGTCTAAGGACCTGGACCACTGACTGACTGAACCTGGACTCAGGAATCCAGACTGGTTTCAGACCAGTGCATCGATTCGTTCTGAGAGGAAATTAATTTTGTTATGTTTTAAATCAAATTAAATTCCAGTAGCAGGAGACCAAAGCCCTGAGACTCACATGGGAATGGAAAACTTAAAAATGATGTTTGTAATTTACCATCAACTTATGAAAGAATCCTGTTTTAGTTTAGTTTTTTTTTACTGTAATTTGAAAAACGTTGAATATGTGAAATGGCTCCCCCTAGTGGTGATGTCAGATGACACTGATTTGTGACTGAATTGAGAACAGAGACTCTGATCTCTCAGCCAGGTGTTTGGTCCCCCGTCTCACCGTGTCCTGAGCTGGACCCCCGTCTCACTGTGTCCTGAGCTGGACCCCCGTCTCACTGTGTCCTGAGCTGGACCCCCGTCTCACTGTGTCCTGAGCTGGACCCCCGTCTCACCGTGTCCTGAGCTGGACCCCCGTCTCACTGTGTCCTGAGCTGGACCCCCGTCTCACCGTGTCCTGAGCTGGACCTGGACCCTGTGGAGCTCCTTCAGACTTCAGACTGTGAGCTGACCTGCTTTCTTCTCTGGATCCTCTCTGAGGTCTGATCATCGACCGCTCTGACGTTAATAAAGATGAAGCACAGAGAGGAAATTAAAGCCCAGCTTCCCTCGTTCTAATGAGATCATATCCATCACAATCTGCTCTTTAACCTTCAGCACAACCCCCTTCAGACACACACACGCACGCACGCACGCACGCACACTATCGTCCTTCAGGAACAAGGCAGACACTCCCAATCCGGAGGAGCATTCCACCTTTTCCAAGTCAAGAATCCTGACCTCAGACTTGAAGACACCAACAGAGTCACATCATGTGTAAAAATCAGAGCCTCTGAGGCTGGCATCCTCAGCAAACCCTGGTAAATTCAGGATGGAGGACCAAAACACGGTCCTCTTCTGAGTCCTGCAGCGTGTCCTTCTGGACCAGGATCTGTTCTTTAACTCTCAGATAAAACAGCTGACTTCTTTCACCTGCGTGATTTGACTAGGATCAGAACCATCCTGACCCAAAGTGATCAGAGAAATCCAGAATCTGCTGGAGGAGAAATTGGTTTCTAGTTTTAGCATCACTTTGGCTTTACTCTGTCTCTCCTCCATGTTTGTAGTTCCTGTTCTTGCTGCCACTGACGTTCTGTTTTAGAAACGATGACTGGTCCAGCCCTTCCAGTCCTCTCAGACTCCAGGCCCTTCATCCTGGTTCTGCTGGAGGTTCTTCCTGTTCAGAGGGAGTTTTTCTTCCCACGGTCTCCCTCAGACGGAGCTGCTCACAACGAGGGATTCCATTGAAGTAAAGCTTAATCAGACTAATTATCCTTCCATAATGAATGTAATTGAATTCCATCTGAATCACATAAACTGTGATGAGTTGTCCTGATCCTGGACCTGAGATGACCTGGACTTGTTGCTTTAGATGACTTGTTGTGACCTAAACTGTGTTCATTCAAACATCAGGTCCTAAAGCTCACCATGACCGACTGGTAGAAGTCAGCCCCCATCAGGACGGTGTTTTTCTTTTCCTTTTTGTGTTTTTATGACAGATTTTTGTTGTTATTGTTTTTTACAGTAACGTCTTCCATGTGCTGTTACATCTCCCAGCTGTAGGGGGAGCCAGAGAGCGTAAACAGCTTTTAATGTTGTAGAAACCTGGTTCAGAATAAACACCTCCAGGAAAAACCCAGACCTGAGTCTGAGGAGGAAACAGAAACTCCTGCAGACCTGGACCTCCTGGACAGATAGACGTTATGCAAATGAGCTCCTTACTTTATCTGATTCTCATTTTTTCTGTCTGCTGGGGGTGGGGTGTGGGGGGGGGGGGGG
>SSNR01000829.1:36384-80357 GCA_006937965.1 Callopanchax toddi | reverse complement strand
TATTTATTTGGGAGGAACTAATTGATTTGAACCATACACACTCAGCTGCTTTGTGAATGTCTTCAGTCTGTAGAAGGACATGACTCTGAAAAGACATAACAGCAAAGACTCACTGCCAGCATGGTTCAGAGTTGGTAGAGATGTGATCAAAGTCTCTGGTGGCTATTTTGATCATCAAAGACTGAATGTGTAATCAAATACTATTTGTGATGATGTACATTGTAGTGTACTTTCACAATTATTATTTTGTTACATTGTAAAAGGGAGAACAATTATTCTGAAACAAAATAAATGTGTCTGATGACTCACTGTCTCTGGCTTCACACCTAAAATAGTCTATTTTGTAAATCAGAAAAAAATGAGTTATTAGATAAACACAGCAACGTTTACTTTTACACTGAAAGGCTTTACTCTATGACAACACAGTCATCAGGGCAGACACATACACATGCATTGCCATGGCATCCACAAAGTTACAGTATGACGTACACTGTTAGACATGGCTGTAATTTTAACAGTAATTTACCACATATCATACAGTACTAAACTGTAAAACTATTTTACTGTTAATAACTGTAATTTCCATTGCATCATGGGAGTTTTAAGTCACATGTTATTTTGTTTACAGTTTGTTACTGTAGCTTTTGAAATTACAGTAAGTTACTCTAAACTGTTAGTTATTTCATTATTTTTTTACTGTAATTTATCGGTACAAAGCTGTAAAAGTGTTTCTTTACAGTAAGTAACATTTGGTATTGCATCAGACAAGTTTTAGGTCACATGGTACCATATTTACAGTATAATATTGTAATTTCAAATTTACAGTAAGTTACTATAGTTAACGGTCATTTTGCATTCAAGACGGATAGCCGCCACTCTTCCGAAAAGAGCGGTCACAGTGGCAGGAACCGAACTCTCACACTTCGCCGGGGAATTAGCAAGTGGGACACGGAAAAAATTCGGCTCCAGTGAAAAGACCAGCAGTTCCAGCGAGTATCGACTATCCAAGATAAACATTTTATTATTTTAAGCATTTCAAAGTGCTATAACAGGGTTAATGTCAGGGACTTTTGCAGGTTTGCCTCCTTTCAGCCTCTATTGATGTTTCCAGAGACTCTTCATGTTTTTACTTTCCTCTTTTTTCTTCTTCTTGGAGTTGAGTTTGAAGTTTAACATAATACGGACAGTATTTAACCCCGTTATAACGTGAAATTATCAACATAAATATTTTTTCTGGTAAGAAATGATCACTAGAGTGCTACAGCTAAAGACATATTCATTCTCCATGAGAAGAAAGAATGTTGTTCTCGCTGGGGATCCGAGAACAAGAAAAAAGTTCGTTCTCAGGGAGCATTCATACTCCCTGAAAACTCAGCTGTCGAACTGCTTCAGCGACGTGTCAAACTGGTGTGCTTATCAGGTGTGTGTATGTGTGGAGGGGAGCGTGTGTGTGTGTGTGCAGTTTAAAACGATTTGTCCTCGGGTCTACGGCGCTAACTCTCGCGGCCTGCTCCGGTCCGCCTAGCGCGGCCGCGGGTCCGTCAGCGCCGGAGAAACCCGCTCCCCGCAAAACCACGCTCATCCTCCCTTTCTGACCAATCACAACAGTTGTTCTCGGACATCCTTCCTTAAAAATTTCGGCTCAGCTGATGTGCGCAAGAACAAGCTGCTAGCGCTGCCGAACTGGGTCTGCGAGAACAAAATGACGTCATGTTGTTCTCGCAGACCCCCAGCGAGAAGTTCTTTCTGCTCGTGGAGGACGAACTGGGCTTTACTGATTTAAAAGACATCCTAGTTTATTGACCTGGCACCGGAAGATATAAAGATGCTGTCGTTCAAACACAGGATGACATCATTTAATATCGTAATATTTCTGCAGCACTTAAATACCATTTTGCTCTTAACAGTGGTTTATTAAGGTAGTCCAGCAAACAGCTGAGGAAAAGCTGCAGCTTCAGCTCTCACTAACTCGTTTAGTCACACAACTAACTAACTCAGAGAGCAGCAGCGCTCATAAACACAACAATAACCTCTAAACAATGATTACTGTATTCTGGAATATTTTCTCAGATGTTGTCATGTTTAGTGTTCTGTGAATTAGTCTCATCTAGCAGATGAACTGAAGTTGGGAAATCATACCACAGTTTTATTAAAACATTCATCCAGATTACATTAATCTTAAACTGAAAACACAATGTTTTTTTCCCATCTTTGGTGAAGATTCTTCCTGAGAATAAATCCAGAAGATGGGACCAAATGCTACAAGGACTGGAGTCAGTCGTAAGACGGGACAGTTGGATGAAGACGACCATCATGACCAGCAGAGAGCTCCTTTCTTCACCAGCTAACAGATAACATGGACGAGGTGAGACACTTATCTTTAGGTATGATTGATTTACACAAGTTTAGACATTTTAAGGAAACCTAAATAAAGCAAATGCAGAAGAGGACTTGATCTAATTGGTAGATGTCACTTAGCACCACTGCTTCTCCATATGTGTGTGTGTGTGTGTGTGTGTGTGTGTGTGTGTGTGTGTGTGTGTGTGTGTGTGTGTGTGTGTGTGTGCCATTTAGAGGCTCAGGAACCCTTTGCAGGTGTTTTGGATTAATTAGCTGATTAGAGTGTGACACTTTGAGTCTCATATTCTAATGTTTTAAAATGTAACCTTTATATAAATGTTCCTTATCCTTTTCCAGGTCACTGGAGCATCAGACGAGGTGACAACATTGTGGCCAGGTTCACCAGCCATCAGATGCTGTCAAAGAACAAGAGCTACTACTTCCTTCAGTTCTTGAGAGCTGCAGTTCTTCAGGTTTGAGATGTTTCCTGCTGCAGCATTCTTACATGTTTTTTGACTGCACTAACCACTGCACTGTTAGTACATGTGTTAATAGTTCATTTATTAATTTGTTATTCAAATATTTTTGAATACAGCTGAATTCTAACAGAAAAAGTTGTACTGTAATATTGTGGGCAAATGTTTTTGTATTGTGAAGAGCAATGTATTCCACTCTTTAGAGATATTTCACTCTTAAGTGAAATTTGGTCTGTTGTCATATTCCTCAGAGTTAGATCAGTGGGGAAAAGCATTTTGTAACAGCCCAGTCATTCTCCTAATCTGACAGTATCCTGTTTGCTTTAGTTTAGCATAAACAGTCTAAGTTAATGGTAACAGCTAGCATTTAGTGTAAACATTTCATAAAAATGACTCATTAAGGATCCACATTTTTCTTGGTGACTTCAATAATCATATCAACTGCAAATGAAAATAATAGCACAAAGAAATGACAGGAGCCCATTTAGACCTGGACCTACATCACAACACAGCATCACTGTAAGCCGATGCAGAACTTGGTAGTTGCAGTTTTCTGTCATTAGGTTTACTCAATAACACATTTACAACATTTCACCCTAATGACAGTGAACACTGAGTATGGGGCAGGTTTTAGGGCTGCTGTGTCCGATCCTTGTGCTTTCAATCACTCAATCAATCAAATTTTATTTATAAAGCACTCTTCATGCTATGGGCAGCTCAAAGTGCTATACAGATTTAAAATAAATAATAATTCCATAAACAATAAAAACAGTATACACACACCCACCCACACAGTTTAAAGTACCAACATAATAGTAAAAGAGAATAAATAAAACTGGCCACTGGACTGGCAGCCTGCAGCACAGCTTTGTTGTAATAAAGTTCCTTGTCTAAATGGCTCCTGTAATTCCTTTGTGTTCATTATTATTGTCAGTTGTAGTCAATATTATTATTATTGAGGTCACTAAAAAACAGGAATATTATTGAGTCATTTTCATGACATTTTCACACAAAATGCTAGCTGTTACTATTCACTTAGTTTATGCTAAGCTAAAGCAAACAGAATACTGTCAGATTAGGAGATTAACTGTGCTGGTTACAAAATACTTAATTCCCACTGATCTAACTCTGGGGAATACAGCAAACGAATACATTTGGAATATCCCTGTAAATAAACTTAGTTCAGTGAACAGTTACCATGAGTTAGTTACTGTTTATGAACTTTAAAACATTGTAAATTCTGCATCTTATTACATAACATTACTTGAAACTGAATGAGTAAAATGAATAGTCATCTGGATGCACTTAACAATTAAAGTGAGTTTGTCTGTTTCTGGGGTTTTATAAACTGTAAAATGTTTTATTTTATCTATAATAATTGATGTAAATTGCTAATAATTTAAATGAGATGTTTCCTACATAATACAATCTCTGTTTCTATGTAATAATCTTATTTGAAGTGTTTTAAATAAAAAAACATGTTTTCTGAGAGAAGTGTCAGTTTGGTTTTAATATAATTGTTTGAATCAACTAATGAAAACTATAAAGCCACACATTACACATGTAAATAATTGTAAATATTTAATGTTAATATTAAATACCGGTAATTAATTATCATTTTAATTTATTATTTAATAGTATGAATAAAGAAATTAGTACAGCACTATACTGTAAGAATAATTTTTATACAGTAGTGGTACTGTATTCAGCTTACAGTTACAATACTGTAAAATTACAGTAACAGTTACAGTACTGTAAATTGAACTTACAGTAACTTACTGGCTAAAATTTACAGTAACGTGTTGCCAGTAAGTTACTGTAAGTTCAATTTACAGTAACTTACTGGCAACAGTGTTGCCAGTAACTTACTGGCAACAGTGTTGCCAGTAAGTTACTGTAAAAAACTCAATGAAATGTCTAACAGTGTAGGGTTGGGCCATGTCATATAATTTCCGGTAATATCGGTAAATTGTTCTTTCCCGGGAATAAACTATCACGATATGCTAATTTCACCCCACTACAAAGCAGATTACGGTCCTGCAGCGTGAAGCCTGTAATATCTAGAGTGGGAAACACCTCTAACTTATGTCACCATCTCAAGCCTCAGCACCTGAGTCTGTATCAGGATTGTCTGAAAGCCTGGGAGGAAAACAAGCAGAGGCTAACGCTATGAAACTAAAACAAAGTGAGCTAGTTTGACATTTCTGAGTCTCTCCCCAGGGCAGGGCCAATTAGATTTTGTTATATTTCTACTGAGCAGCTCTGTAGGTAGAGCGTTTGTCTTGTGACCGAAGTGTTGCTGGTTCGAGCATGGTCAGACTGTGTCTCAGTGTCATTGTATTCTTGCATTGCAACATAGCTATCATAGCAACAACCAGAAACGTTCTACCAAAAAATGGATCGCAAACATGAGCAACTTGAGATGAGAATGATGTAGTTTGTGGAAAAAACACTGTCCCGTAAGGTTAGACCCATTTTAGATGGTTGTATCTCTGAATAAATTAACGGATGTTAGTTACTGGCCTAGTGAAAAATCCAGTACTAACACCTGTCAGAACCTGCCAGACCGGAGTCACAAACCCAGACCAGATGAGCTCTGAGCTCATTGATGGTTGATAAAGTTATTAGATGAAGTTTGTCCAATCAAACATAACATTAAAACAAATTGATCTGTCAGAACTGCAGCTGTTTTCTAAGGCTCACTCTGTTTTAATAGTTTTACTGTAGAAACCTTCTCATCTCCTGACAGTAAAGGATTACATTTAGTTTACAGGTGACCTGATTAAAGCATCAACTCTCTTTTTTACCACATCAAATCCCTTCAAACTGATTTTTTTCACCTGTCAAAAAGTGATTGTAGCATCCAGTTTATCAGTAATGGATTAAATCTGAATTAAAATGTCTTTATTTCTCTACTGTTTATTTCATTATCCATGTTACAGCAGGCAGGACTCTTTCATTGTGTTTTTGGTAGTAAAACTTTTGTGTGTATTTAAACATTAGTAATAAAGAACGACCTGATAAAGTCACTGACAGATCAATGTGTTTTTAGTGTTGATGTTGTTTGATTTGTTAAATTTTAAGCTGTCAGTGATGCTGAGAAACACAGCTCTCTCATTATGACGACATGCGTGAGCACAGCTGCTCATCATCGGTCTGACAGGTGATCAGAATAACGGGACCTTCAGCCAAAGAGAGGAGACACTGGAGGAAAAAACTAGTGAGCCTCTCAGACCGTTAAAAAATGAGTTATGCTGAGGGGTTTTTATGCTGACTTTTTTTTTCTGCCAAATGCGCATCACGCAGGATCAATGGCTGATGATCCGACCCAGTGTCCGTGGATCCGCTGATCTGGTTTTATGGACCGGTCAGATTAAAGTATGAATTTAAAAATGTTGGGACTGTCGCTGCTCCACCAGAGAGCCAGTCCAGGACTGGTTGAAGCGATTGCTTGTTTCCCCGTCCTCCTCACCGGACCAAGTCCGAACCACAGACTTGATGTGCTCCAGTTCGGGGGAGGAGGCGTTCTGGTGCTGAGCGTGTCGCGGGCTGGGGTAGCGTCTCAGTGCGCCTAACCCTGGACCAGGTTCAAGTCCTGGGTTTGCTGCGCATCTGACTCCAAACAGAACTGGAGTCTATGATGACTGGCACAGACGCGCAATGGAATATTGCTGGAATGGAATGGACAATGGAATATTGTAAACAGTCCCATCAAAGGTCTGAATAAACAAGTACTGGTAAACTTTATGAAGCTAAAATAACGTAAAAAAGTGAGTTCATGTGAATGTCATTTTACAAACTATTCAATCATGGGTTGTACCAGTTTCACACACTGAGTCTAAATTTTGGCTTTTATTTTGGTAAATATAGAGGGACAAACAAGCAAACAGATTATCATTTGATCCTGTTAATTCAGTACTTTCACAGAAAATGGCTCATACAACGGTATCATTCCTGATGGCCCTTTGAGTTTAAAACAGATTTGATTCAAAATAACATAAAAATACATGCTTTTTCATGCACACAAATATACGCTGTTGTGACCCGACACATGTTTTGCCATTGAGGAGCAGATATGCAGCTGGGACACTGAACTCTGACCTATCTATCCATCTAAACACGAGAACATCCAAAGACCTCTTTTGCAGCTTAAACAGGCAAATCCAGAAAGTCAAGCGTTTGAAAGCACAGTGCTTTTCTAAGACTATCATGTTTCCATCACAGAGGAATTTAACCTAAACGTTTGGAGCCAGAAAAAAAGTATCAAAGAAACCTTTATCTGGTTTTAGAATAATTGTTCTACATTTTGCAGTGTTGTTTGATATATATTTAAGATGGTTTTGGACAAGACCCCAAGGCTCTAACACAAGGGGGAGCAACGGTTAGGGAACCCAGAGCAGACACAGGAATCAAATGAGTATGACCATTTATTCCAGTTCTCAAGTTGCCTGTAATGGTAATAAAATAGGATAAAACTAGGTAAAATGGGATAAAAAATGATGATAATTAATAACATAGGATAAAAACTAAAAACAAGAACAAGTCCAGAGTCTTCTGCTGCCACCCAGGGAAGACCACGCTGCCAGTCAGCAGTCCCACCTCGCTCTGCTCAGTCTCCCCAGCATGCTCCACCTGGTGTCCACTGACACATGTCCAGCTGGTCTCCAACAGCACTCTGAGACAGCTCCCACTCCTCAGATGCGTCACATTTCTTTCAGCTGGGCTGCAGGCAGGGGTCCACCCTCTGGCTCATCCTGTGCCTCGGCCCTTCAGTTCACCTCCTGGCCGTACCATCAACCATGACTGTCATCCAGAGGCCATCCGTGCTCTTGCGCTCCATTATTATTTTTGAACCCAGTTGGCCCAGAGGGGGACGCGTGCTGGCCGGCCTCCTGGCCTGTGTCCTCTCAGTTCTTTTCATTTTCTGTGTGTCTCTCCCTAGTCCTCCTCATTTTAAAGCAGGTGCTCAATCAGTTCAACACAATATTTAAAATCATGTAAAGTAAAATAAAAAAAGCCCAAATTATGCAAAGAAAATTGAAGGAAATAAACAATTTCCCCACTGTGTAACATATACAGGGGTGCACATAGGCAGGTTGCAGGTACGCATGCACAATTGATATGCGTGCGTGACAGTTTCTTCTGCCATATCACTCCTTTGTGGATGGTTGTTGTCACGATACCAACTGTGCAGCCCATGATCACACGCTGACAAGCTGCAGCGTGAGTAGAACAGCTTGTTGTAAGTTTCACTTCTCGTTGCAGGGCACTGCCACTGACCACTCATAGGGCCGCAGAAGCTTACACAGCAATGTAAAAAATGCAAACATGATTGTAAAGAGTAAAGGACAATAACCGATTCAGTATTTGAACGATAAAAACTTTTGTTTTGACTTTACTGTTTCTCAAAATACATCTTTAATCTAGCCCGGGAATGCCTTGGGGTCGTGTCGGAAGAGCTGGTGACAGTGGCTGGGAAGAGGACGGTCTGGCACTCTCTAGATGGGATGCTGCCCCCGTGACCCGGATCCGGATAGGAGGAAGGAGACGAGACGAGACTTTTTCTCATCACAATAAAAAGCAACAACACACTATTAATGCTGTACAGCAGAAAAATAACAAAAAGATTCAGGTAAAACATTGAGAAAAAAGTCAAAACCAGAATAAAGTTGAAATTTCAGCAAATAGAAACTGGTAATACTGAGACCAACGATATCTTTGATTGGCCAAATTGAATTTCCCAGATGAGTTTTTTTCCTGAAGGATCAATAAAGTTATCTATCTAAACAGGCAAAAAAATATTTTACTTTAAAGACCTCATTTGTGATTTTGCGAACATAAAACTCACAAGTGGACATTTAGTAGAGAAGAAATGTATCCACATATTCCATCTTGAGACTTATAGATTGTTTACGTAAACAAAAATAAAGAAAATTGATGTTTTTACATCCATTATGCTGACAATAATGCATTTTCTGAACATAATTTTTAAAGGGATACTCCACCAGAAAGTGATTTTTTTTGTCTGTTGCCATATTCCTCATAGTTAGATCAGTGGGCAAAAACAATTAGTAAAAAGCCCAGCCGTTTTCCTGATCCAGCAGTACTCCTTTAGCTTTAGCTTAGCATAAAACACTGTAAGTGAATGGTAACTACTAGCATTGTGAGAAAAAAGTCCTTAAAACTCACTCAGTAGTGATACTAGTGATACTAATTCTGCTTAGTGACCTCAATAAACATATCAACTGCAAGTGAAAATAAAAAGTAACACGAAGGAATTACAGGTACTATTTTAGACTGGACTACTTTATGACAAAAAACAGCTGTAAGCCTCCGCTGAACAGCACAAGGACATGACACAGCGGCCTCAAAGACGCCCACGTTCTAAATACAAATACTGGCATCTAGACTAAACCTGGTAATGTCTTTTGAAGATAATCTCTGTGCAGCTCCCGACTTTGTCTTATTTTTCATCATCTGTGAGGTTTGCAAACAACGTTCGGATATGTGTTTACGGTATTACACTATTGCTAAAGGAGTACTGCCGGATCAGGATAACAATTGGGCTGTTTACAAATTGTTTTTACCCACTGATCTAACTATGAGGAATATGCAATAGACAAAAAAACACTTTCTGGTGGAGTATCCCTTTAAGCTAATAATAACTTTGCTATGTTTGTCTTAAATCATGGGGAAAATGAGTGTAACAGGTGTTGATCATTTGGATTTGGGGGCGATTTGTACCTAGGGCCCAAAATTCTGTGCTACGCCCCTGTTCACTTGAGTACACTCCTGATTATAGATACTGAGCTGAAATTTTAAGTAACTGAGAGTCTATCACAACACAGTGCTAACAGGCTGTTTACTGGGTGTGGGAGATCTTACAATGTAAAATGGCAGGTGATGAGCAAGGACTGCCATGCCTTAATTAGCTTTCACTTTTTACCCACTGGTATACCAAGGCCTGTGTCTACAGTTTGTTTCCAAATCTAAATATAATCCAACACATGTAAAGAAAATCTGTAGTATGTTGCGGTAACTTGTCATAACATTAATTGGGAATGAAATGTGACTGAAGACTGGATGCCTGGCTGTATGAACACAGTTTGAGTGACAGTGTAAACACCTCAGCTGCACTCAGACATTCTGTTCCATCTTCTTTCTCTACCTTCATTCTTCAACATCTTTTTGTCTCTTAGTTGTTCTGTCTTTGTGCTTTCTCCTCTCTTTCCTGCTGTGGTGTCCTTTGAAATGCTAATCATTAGCCTATTTATAAATCATCGTTAGAGAAAACATAGTGGGGACAAATAACAAATGCCCCACGACCGCCTGTAGGGAGAAGAGAGAGAAGAAAGGAAGAGGGGAGAGTTTGAATGAGGAGAGAGGGAATGCTGTTGACTTGACTTCCTCCTATGAATCATGTTACCTTTGTTAAATAGAAGCACATATTACTATGGTTCCCAAGTACATAGCGGTAATGACAAGAAACACGAGGGATAAGTGAAAAGAAAAGATCCATTGTTCCTCAAGGATGTGGGCAATTGGCCACTCCTTTGATTGCATAGCACAGCTGATCCCACAACTCAGGTCTGACTGCTACACTGGACAACAACACAAAATATACCAGTGTCCTGATCCTTTCCTGACCTCTGTGCTGCTTTCATATCTCCAACTGATGACTCAAAGACTATGGCATTGTTACTTCTAGTACACACAGGATTTCGATAGAATGCGGTTGGTTTCCAAATAAACTGCAATTCACACAGCCTGTGGTTTGTGTTCAGAATGTCTCAGACATTAGAGAGAGCAGCAGATCACAGTGGTTCACGCCATACAGGAGCTGATTTTAAAAAGCTACAATCGTCTCCTCAAACTTCTGTTGGGCATTATTTATTAACTTGACTTGTTTTAATGAGTAAGTACACTACGTTTTTATATAGTTTAATGTTATGCTTAATTACGTCTTAAATAAATATAAGACCCAGCACGCTGAGAGGTCAAATTAAAGGTCCCGTTAATGCTAATGCTCCTGTTACTCAGGATTTTAAAGTTGTTATATTAACTTTAGCCAATAAAGATTTAATTTACTAACATTTTTATTTTATTACTAATATTTGTCAATTAAGGCTGTAAAGGGTTAAGGTGAGATTATCTGAATTCATTATAAATGTAAAAGTATAAAATTTAGATTCATCTGTCAACAGTGATTCATTGAGTGCAGCGTTTGGCAGCTGCTCTGCCACAGCCTGAGCTGTTAGGTAGATGATACTCTTTCCCACAGAAATTCACACGTAGCCTTTTAATTTCCACAGGGACTGGAATGGGAACGTTGGCGGTCTCTGTAATAGATTCAGTAAGGCACAACTGTTTATGCTGCTAAGAGTGTCCCAAATCCATAAATATTTTAAATGCATAAATAATACTGTGTTTTGACTGTGGTGCTGAAAGGATGTGGTCTCATCTTGTAACATTCAGAATATTTCCAATTAAGAACAGACCCAATATAAACAACGGGAATCCCAGGAAAGTATCCATCAAATAGAAAATTATACAAAGGTTGCAGATAATGGACGTTTTTATCCCTTCTATTTACATGAAATATATTTTTTTATACTTCCAGACTGTTTTTCATGGATAACTTTGACTGTTTTGATGCAGTTGATATAAAAACTCACACATTATGTGAATTTTGGGCTGAAATTAAAAAATTCATACATTTTTTAATGATTAAAGCCATACTCAGTAGCCAAGTAAACAATGTAGCTTTTAACGTTTTTTTAAAGCCTCTTAACAACGTTCTAATAAAGTATAGCCATAAATATATTGTGAAGATTAAAAAAACCCCGAAAGAAATCAATAAAATGGTTGTCTCGCAGTTCTCTAAAAATTTCAGCCAATCCTATCGTTCGGACCGAACGATAGGATTGGACAATCCAGCTGTCTGTCTGCCGCATTTCCTCACTGCTTGGATTGGCATTAATCTGCCCAGACACATTTTGGGGCAGAACATCCCGGAAGTGAAAGTAGAAGTAGGACAGAGAACCGGCAGTTAATGCTTCCATTTTAAGATAAAAATACCAGAGTCCCCCCAAAAAGCCCCTTTTCAGCTAGCAGAAAACTAAAAACGTTTGGAGGTGAAAAGAGGATTAGCTGGGGGAACATTTCTGCGGCTGGAGTTAGACTCTGCTTTGTCACCTTTGCAAACCGTGGTCCTATGTCGGCGGGAGGCTGGCTTATGGATTTTACCCAACGGGAGGGGTGAGTTCACCGAGATGTGTTTCTGTTTGTTTACCTGGCTACTGAGTATGGCTTTAAATATGCAACGTAAAGAAAGTGACCCCTTTTGTCACATTTTAATGCAGTTGACTTCTATATAAACATACACTTTCACTTCAGAATGAAGATTGTTTTCAGTGGTCTTGGGGATTTATGACGGTAATTTGTAGTGCTCACCGCCTCAGGAATGGATGCGTTCTGGTTTCTGTATGGCTTCCGTACAAACTGCAATTCACACAACCTGCGGTTTGTCTGCAGAACGTCTTTGGAAATTTGCTCCAGTGAGAGCACCAAATCTTGGTAGTTCAAGCGAGTTCACGTCATATTAACTACATATATAAACTGGAGCTGTTAAACAACAGCCACACTTGTTTTCTGGTACGTTTTTGGGCATTATTTATTCACTTAACTTGCTCTACAACAGATAAGCACACTCTGTTTTTATATAGTTTAGTGTTATGCTGATGTGGCAGGAGGGAGTAAAATTACTCCATCAGGTGTGTTGATTGGCTTAGGCCAATCAGCAGCAGGTGCACCATATATAAAGCCAGTCAGCTGAGCAGACTGCAGGACTGACTGAGCTTGCCCTGTCTTG
Organism: Callopanchax toddi; assembly: GCA_006937965.1. NCBI lineage: Eukaryota > Metazoa > Chordata > Actinopteri > Cyprinodontiformes > Nothobranchiidae > Callopanchax > Callopanchax toddi. Next base: position 67,670 of record SSNR01000829.1, on the reverse strand, counting down.
GAACTAAAATTGTCATCTGACAGGTACGGACCGGCTCCCCTCTCCCCCGGCGGCGGCCGCTGCAGGAAAGGGGAGGGCGTTGTATGGTTGTCCCAGTGGGACCGCTCTAGTGACGGCGGGACGGCTCCTCTCAGGCTCGACTGGTGGAAGGATGATTAACCCCCCCACCCAGGACTGGTGGAAGAAGGTCCACTCTTCAAAGCTGCTCCAAGACGCTCTGCCTCCTGTGTGGCATGTAGTTTTGCCGGGTGCTCGCTCTTGAGGCTGGGAGTGAGGAGCCTGGTGGAGAACTCTGATCTGCCGCGGTAGGAGGACCCAAATCGAGCGAGGAGCTGGCAGGAGCACCCCATTACAACAATGGATAAAGGAGCCAGGGCTCCTGAGGACTGCCCGGGGTGGAATGGGGTTTTAGTAATCATGGTGGCATTGTTAATGATTTTTAACTTTGTGTTTTATGTTCTGCAGTGGGGCTTCCAGTGGGAGTGGTTCCGGGCCTCCTGCAGCAGTGGTACCTCCTTTGTGTGGTTTGTGTGTCCTTGTCTTTGTGGTTCGTTGCACTGTGTTTTGTGTGTTGCACGGGTGACCTGGTGGTGGTGGAGGTGCCGCTGTTTCAGCTGGCCCTGGCCCACTGGTAAGTCCCCGCTGCAGCAGTTTAAATTCATATTTTAGCTTAGTTTAATTCATTTTAATTAGTTTTAGTTTAGTCTTTTAATTGTTTTAATAAAGGTTTAAATTATGTTTTATGTTAATAAATATGTTAAAATGGATGGAAACCATGGCTTTCTAACTTCTTCTTAAACCATGAACCCACATGCTTTTACTGTAATGAGAGCTTTTAAGTATTTCCTGGGGTGAAATTCCCCAGGTGGCGTTGTGTAAAGGTAGTGACGTGCTCTCCAGCGCCCTCCCCTGGTCACACTTATGTTGGTTCTTTGTCTTTAACATCCACATCGCGTTAACTTTAGCAATGTAGCTAAAGTTTATTTTGAAATATAATGTATGCATCTCGCCAGCTTGCATCTCAGTTCCTGTCAGGTGCATGTAATTTCTTTAACTTGATGAAAAGCCAGATGCGGCCTCCAGTAAAATTAGACTTGATGTTAACGAAGCTGCACTGGAGCTGGTATGAATGCTCTGATTGGACACAGTATTTTTTCATCACTGCAGAAGCTGTATAGATGTCATGAATTGAGGTTTTAGGCAGGACCCAGACACAGATAAAAAACCAGATGGCAGGTAGATGAAACAAGGTTCTTTATTATTTGTGAGCCAAACGAGGAACAGGCAGGGAGGATGGGAAGCAACAGCAACACAAGGATCTGACAAAGACTGACAAGACAGAGGCGCCAATATAAAGAGGGAGGTGATCAATGAAACAAGACACAGGTGGCTGGATTACAAGGGGAAACACCTGTGGGGAAACAGGAGGAGGAACACGGAAACACAGGCTCAGGCTGGACACAAGGGGGCAGGATATGACAGTACCCCTCCACCAAGGGCAGCCACCGGACGCCAGGAGGGAACAAAGGATGGGGGGGGGACCAGGACGAGGGACTAGAAAACAAAAACAAAGGCCAGGAGGCACATTTTAGGAGGGTGGCCAGGGCGGAGTCCAGCGGGGAAGAGTTCAGGAGGGCCAGGGCCGGCCCTGGACTGAATGGTGCCCTAGGCGAAAAATGATTTTGGCGCCCCCTACTGCCCAGAAAAGAAACAACGTAACTTTTGCAAATTCTAAGTAGTAAGCAATGTACTAAAGTTGGATAAACTTGAACTGATGACATTCATTCATATAATAAGTAGGGGGCACAACAGCATGATAGCCCTTTAGTCTTAGCTAACTTGCTAAATGATGGTCCAGGAAAAATGTTCACAATTTCATGTATATTAATTAAATATCTCTACTTTGGGCCCATTTTTCCTCCTCTTCCTTTATTCGTTTCCTGAATGCTGCCCCAGAGGACTTGCTTTGTCGTTTCATTCTGCCAGCGACTTTTAACAAGGTGCTATTACTGACAACGTTGCAGACTCATCATGCATTATCTACAGTGTTGGGCAAGTTACTTCAAAACTGTAATGCATTATTTATTACTGGTTACTGTCATTTTTAAGTAATCCCTTACATTACAATATTACTGTTTTTTAAATGTAAGGCATTACACTACTTTTGCATTACTTTTAGTTACTCTCACCAAAATAACTGTAAATATGGATTTGACCATAAATATAGCTCATTCTACATCCAGTGGAAGGTGATGTGATGGATACATGGAGATATACAACTATCTGGATATGCATTTATCTATATCCATCCATCATTTATCATCCATCTATCCATCCATCAATTATTATCCATTCATCCATCTATCATCCATATCTCTCCATATCCCTACCTATCCATATATGATTCCATCATATCTATATACAGTATATTTAAATCTATAAAAATATATCTCTCTGCACAAGAAGTTTGACTGACTCCTACCTCCACCTGTGTGCTTCTGCTCCACCTGTCCGCTCCTCCCTCCTGCAGCAGAGGCTGCATGACGCGCACTTTCCTCTGCTCAGTGGGCGAGAGCGTGAACTCTCCAACTTCTGACGTGATAACAGAGTGACTCTTTATCATGAAACTTCTTCTCAGTTCGCTCGCTTCAGTTTACGGAGCGCTGCATGCGCTCATATGTCTTAACGGGCCTTGGATGCCGTGAGCGCGCACGACTCGGGCCGCGTTTTCCCTCTGGACCGAGTTCAGAACCGAACCACGCATGAGTTTCGGACCGGACAGAACCGGACTTGTTTCACTGGCTACAAATTAACTCCTCTCTGCTCTGTCTGACCACATTTTTCACTGAGTGACGTTTCTCCTCTGAAGAACCCACCGCATCAATCCGGGTTAAACGTGCACTGTAACGCGCACTGACGTTAAAATTTTACAGCTTTTTTTCTGTAATGCCTTACATTACTGCGTTACCGAAAAAAGCAATGCACTACAGTAATTAATAACCTTTGTAAGTCGTTACTCCCAACACTGATTATCAATAAACAACCGGACGGAGGTATGCGCTCAGCGCGCCTCTCCCCCACCTTACCTGATCACAGCCGGCAGCAGCCATGGGGCGCCGCGTTGACTGTTCATGCAGCAAAAGTTGTGCTTTTTTATTTATTTATTTAGTTTATGTATTTATTTATTTATTACTTACTTTGCTCTTTACATGAGATGAATGGTGTGTCCAGCAGTTTGTCAAAAAAAAAAATTGTAAAAGGGACAATTTGGCGCCCCCTCCAGCAGAGGGCGCCCTAGGCAGTTGCCTAATCAGCCTATGCCTAGAACCGGCCCTGAGGAGGGCGGTGCCGAGTAAACCGGGTAAAGAGACGGGGCCCCAGGGGACAGCGGCGAGGCCACCCAAAAAGACCCAAAGATCCTGGTTTTGATGAGCCACCTCATGAGGACAGCGAGGCAGCCTGCTGAGATGAAACCCCTCTGGAGGACAATGGCAGCGACGAATGTCCAGGGACCCCCATGGAGACCAATGCTGGAGCAGGATTGAGAGGCTTGGGGACAGGTGAGCCACTGGGAGGCAGCCACAAGGGGGCAGGGCATGACAGTATGATAAAGTATAAGTATAGTATATATATATAATATATATGTATGTATATATAATATATATATGTATATATATATAGTATATATAGTATAAGTACTAGTATAAACTAGTTCATTTGCTTTGGGATTATTAGAGTAGTTTTGAGTTGGTTAGATTTTTCTCCTTTTAACTCAATAAAAAAAACCCACATTTAATATGGCTCTATGTTGAAGCTAAAATCTAAAGCAGTTTTTGGTTTAGAGCAGGGGTTGGCAACTGGCGGCCCGCGGGCCAAATCTGACCTGTGACCCACGTGTTTCCCAGACTTTCTGTTTATTTCTGACGTCAGTGTTTGTGCACTGGCCTGCCGATCCCTAATAGTAACTTTTAAACACATAATGAAAATAGGTTTCAAGTGGGGATCAAACCCACACTCAGGCATGGGAGTCAATGTCACTAACCATTAGACTAGTGTCTGACAGGACAGTGTTGAAGTAATAAAGCTTATAACTTTTATTCTCAGCCTGAGCCTGAGTTACATTTATATTTCAAATATGATAAACTACTGCTTCTACAGTAGCAAAACAACTGTATCTGTACAGTTTAAACATCATCAGCTCTCTGCCTTTAAAATCAGGTTCTATATGCCTTTTTACTTTGAGCATCAGCTCTGCACTGCCTACCCAGCGTGAACCCCCCACCCCCACCCCGCCGGCCCACGAAAACATCTGTAAAAATGAATGTGGCCCTTACTGGTTTTTAGTTGATGACCCCTGGTTTAGAGTATAAACATCTAGAGTAAAAATCTCATTAGGTCACTTCAAAGTTGTGCTAATAGAGATTTTCTCCGACACAACACACTAAGTCAGGAGTTGGAAAAAAAAAACAATTTTTTCAGGCTTAGCTTACAGCTGTCTGAAAGCCTAGACTTTTTTCTTTTTAAATAAGTTGATCCCTTTTAGATCACTGGTTTTATCATTTTAATTCTGCTTTTTCAGAGCAGATAAAGCGACGGACTAATTAGGCTGTTAAAAGAGCCATTTGGGGAGCGCAGTAGCCTGCTAGCCTTCTGTATTTTCTCCCCTTTATCTTTTATTGCAGGGACGTTAAGTGTTTTGGCAAAGCCTCATAGCCAGTAGCTTCAAACTAAATTAGACTTTTTCAGGTTAAAATCCATCTACTGCTGCTGGAGAAAAACCAAGGATTGACTTTAATCTTCCACGGCCCACTGCTTGGGTTCCTGCCCAGCATGTGACTGATAAGCACTCCTTTAAATTGGTGCGTTCCAAACATCCTTGTGTCTGAAGACCTTTTATAAGAACCCCCTTCTTTAGGACACATTATATGTTCAACGGCTTGTTTGATTACAGTATTCAAGAATTACATGATTTTCTTCTGTTTTTCATTTGATGTTGGCTTGATTAAAGAGTGGCACTTGAAGAAAAAAGAAATGCTTCCATCTTTGAGTAAAAAAAATGAAGTTCACCATTGATGAATCAATTTTCTGTTCCAATCACACATGTTGCTTCATAATGGTAGGCCTGTGTTTGGTTGATTTATCACCCACAGCTGAAAAACAAAAGGTGGGTGATGTTTCTGGTTCTCCAGCTCTCCTGGTCTCTCAGGTCAGCTGACCAACAGCTCCAAGAGCAAATCAGGAGCTCAGAGGGGACCGAGCTTTAGCAGCTGCTGCCCCTAAATATTGGAAAGAGCAACTGTTGTGTTTTAGACACACCCTCTAAAAACATAGCTGCTCTCTTTGGTCTGTGACATCACAAAAGATGTTGATTTAAAATTATATTGGTCTTATTACTGTGTATAATAGGAGTGGGATTTGAGATCCAGTTCCAACAGACCAATTCCATTGGAATTCTACACCTTTATCAATTCTTCTTAACAGCTGTCTTGTTTTCAGTTTTCTCACAACTTTGTGTTGCAGTTAGGGACGCACGATAATATCGGTTACAGATGATTATCGGCCGATAATGGACAATTATGACTTCATGCAGAAAATTCTGATAAATAAAAATTCACAGATAAAATGGACAGATAATAAAAATCTCAAACTGCAGACTCGCACTCTGGTTTTCCCCTGAACATCCTCTCTTTATGTGTCACCTCCTCTCCATCACCCTTCCTGCAAGCACAGTCAGCAACGGCTTTTCATATCGTACGATGTTACAGAGACGGCGGGCAGCGCAACGCTGTGCACGGACTCGCCGAAGAAGTCCCACCAGGCTCCCCCCTTCCCCCTTTACCGATTTACTTTGTCACAAGTCATCAGAAGGAAAAAGAAAAGAGAGACTGAAGAAATGCCAAAAAGAAACCTTACAAAGAAGAAAATAGGAGGAAATGAAAGACTAATAAAATAAGATAGGAAATAAAATGGAAAGTCAGTTAACAATGATCATTTTAAATTAATACAGTTGAAAATGACAAAAATAATCATTTATGTCTGACTTTATAATCCAATATTTTTGGAAAAGACATTTTTATATTTTGGACACAATATTTGACAGATGAATTACTTTATCAAGCCATTTATTTATTTCTATGTGTCATTTGAAACATGACAGGATCTGTCCTCCATACTCTACTGTGTTCAGAACCTATAATCATGTCCTCCATACTGTTGACAGATTGTCAAAGCAGGTCATTTACGCTTAACCTGTTGTTCAGTTACTTTCTTTGCAGGCAACAAAAGTGTTGTAAGTTCATTGGATTAAATCAGACCTATACACTGTTAGTTTGTACTTAGAAATACTTTTCTCTCTGGGTATTTTTTAAAGCAATTATAGGTTATCAGTTCTCTGATATAAGAAGTAGCAAATTTTCAGCTATCGGTTGTAAAATGTCACTATCGTGCATCTCTAGTCGCAGTACAATTATGTCACACTCTTTGTGACGACTTGGGGGGGGGGGGCACTGCAGCGGTTGGTATCCAGACCCAGTGCTGGGTCTGTGCACCATGTCACACCAACTGCTCGCACTGCACCTGTGACTGCGGGAAGTGGACAGAAACCAAGAGATTTCGTCCCTCTAGGATGGTGTGATAGTTTTTTGTAATTGATGCAATCTAAAATGACAGATTTTGCAGCACTTTTTTTTTAAAGTTGCAGTCAAAGTTGCGACTGTTTTCAAGCATTATTTTGTTTTTGTTTAAGGTTTTATGTTGTTTATATGCACACACAGTCAACCTCTTTACTCACACACTATGTGAGAAGATGACTTTTTAATGCTTTTATCTTGTTTTTACCATGTCATTAGCAAAAACTAATGGGGCAGCATGTAGCTCAGTTAGTAGAGTGGCCAGTCTGGTAACCAGAGGGTCATTGGTTCAATCCCCAGCTCCATCTGGGTTATGTTGTTGTTGTGTCCTTGGTCAAGACACTTCACCCGACTTACCTGTGTGTGAATGTTGATGGTGGTCAGAAGGGCCGATGGCACAGAATGGTAGCCTTGTTTCTGTCAGCCTGCCCCAGGGCAGCTGTGACTACAGATGTAGTTTACCACCACCAGAGTGTGAGTGAGTGTGTAAATAAATAATGCAACTTCTGTGAAGCGCTATGGAAGGCACTATATCAATCCAATGCATCATTATTAAAACTGCTAAACATAATAAAATGAATTTTGAACATTTGCATGCCATGTTGTTTTCTAAACATCTGTATTTTTCCAGAAATGCCTCAAAATCCTCTGTAATTTGTTTTTCTACCTCACCAACTCGATCAAGAGTTTTTGTTCTTTACTTTTTATTTGATCTCTTATTCCTCCTTGTCTTTAGACATACATATTTTAAGCAGATGCACTGGCATCCTCTGAGCAGTTGGAGTCCTTCCAAGCGTTTTCTGTGACAGCACCATCTATCTGACCCACAGGCCATCTCATCTATTCCTCCCGGGCTCGAGACACTCTATAAGATTATCAAGCCATATATATCTTGACATTTGAAAGGAAAATCCCGATCTGAGGCTTGGCTGGGGCTGATAGTTTGAGAAGATTATCTGGTGCTGAAGTGTGACGGGGTTACAGATTCAGTCTGAACTAACAAACAGAGCAGCAGAAACAGTAAGGAAAACATCATTTGAACAAATTCAGAAAAAGAAACCGAGTTTCTGTTGATCTGCTGTTCTAATGTGTTTTTTTACTACAAAGAGTACACAGCCCCCTCTATTGGGGCTGTAAAATGTTTTGACTGTGTACAAAATAACAGCAGTAATTTATTATCAGGTGTTTAGGTTAAAGTTTAATTGCTGCTTTTGCAAAAATATGTTTTTTAGCTGAACTTGTCTTTGCAAGTTACTTTTTAAACTATGAGCTGATGACTTTTTGCATCAGTCTACAGTTCCCTGCAGACACCTCCTCCTGCTGACACCAGTTTACAATGAGACTGAGAACATGCAGCATCCTGAACTTCAGCTCAAATATTCCAAGTTTCCACCTCTCAGGTTTTTATGTTGTCATTCCTGTTGTCATCAGTTCCTGGTGACAAAATGCAGTGGTGTGGAAATAAATCTCTTGTAAACAAACGGTACCGTTTATTTCAGTTCTGAAAAGATTCAATATAAGGGATTTTCAGTTATCCCCAACCTTTGACTCTAGAAGTCAGACAGTAGTTGTAAGGTTTGAGAAATGTGAGAACTGAATCTCTAGTGTTGATTTTTAGTTGTAATCAGCTGAATCAAAGCCAGCTGGACTTAAATTTTTTTTATTTCTTATCACAATTCTGAGTCAAATAGACATTATGTTTTAGAGGGAGAAACAATGTTAGTGGTTCCACTTAAAGGGATGTTTGATGAGCACTGACTGACTGACTGAAGGGATGAGCCAGAACGACCCCAGCTTGAAGTTTCATCCTATTAGTTTGTTATTTACACCCACTGATGACATCACTCAGAGTGAGCAGAGTCTCTACAAACAGGAAGTAGTTCTCTGACTGGAGCAATATTCATGTCTAGTCAGGTCAGGAGAGACACTGCTCCAGATCTATGAAAAATTAGCAGCAAAATTTTCTGGCACTTAAAGGCATACTACGCAGTTTGGGCTTGTTTTCAGCATTGTAAAACTGTTACATTGTCTTTGCTCAGAAACACCTAAATCTAACTGGTAAATGTCTCCTCAGCCTTCACTGCTTTCTACTGGAGCGCTTCATCACTCATTCAAAGAAATCAGCTGTGTTCAAAGAGGGAGAGATTTGGGTTAGCCCAGTGGTTCCCAATTATTTTCTGTCGTGCCCCCCTTTGGGATAAGAAAAAAATTTGCGCCCCCCCTGAATTGAAATCTGATATAGAACCAGAGAACATTTAATTATTTATCTGTAAAAACCACTGGATATGGTTTCTGGCATCACAAATATGATTATCAAATTAAGAAATGAGCTTCAACACTTTAAAACTATTTCAAAGTTTAGTTTATTAACTTTTTTTAAAGCTTTTTTTATTAATTGTAAACAGCTGGCCACTACTTCAACATCGAAATCTTTTTCAAAACCTCAAATAATTTTTAACATTTTAAACAAAATTTAACCAGATTAGCGATATTCTTCAACTTTTCTTTTAAATCAAGTCCAGAGGCTTGTTAATATAACTGGGGTGTGGGGTCTACAGGTGTCACTTTGGTTTCATTCTGTCAGCTGCTACGATTTTTAGGCAGAAAACACAAATGGGTCTGTCTTTTTCTTTTGCAGGCTACCAGCACTACTTGCCTCTTGTGTAGGAGTGGGAATTGATAGATTGTTATCAATGTCAATGCTATTGTTGATTCTGCTTATTGATCAGATTCCTTAATCCCTTATCAATTCTTCAGTAGTTGATACCTTTGACTGCCTGCTCAACCATTTGGTTGAGCATATTTTGAGACACTATATCTAATGGACAGGAGTACTTAACCTAACTCAACCTTATTGAGCCATCTCTACCCCTTGGTTGAGTTATGTAATCCTTAAAAAATCCACTAGATGGCACTGTGTGAGGACATTGCAGACCTTTTCTGCCACCCTCCAACCAGGAAATCAGAAACAAAAAAATCACTCTGGACACATGGACTGTTTGGCTAAAACCTGTAAAGTTAAGTACATTTTTTCAGTGTATAATCCTGCCACAGTCTTTGCTGAACATGATTATGTCATTTGATTCCAGAAAACTACTGTAATAAATTCATAATAATTTTTCAAAAACATGCTCAACCAAACGGTTGATTTGTCAATTGATGGTAAGAGTAGCAAAACTAATCTAATGTCTAAAAATTTTGTTTTAATGTTGAAAATGGACTATTTTCAATTAAATAAAAACAATTAAATTATCTATACATGTAAATATGACATATTTTAATGTTATCCCATGACAAATATGTTACAAAAATGTCTAAAGTATGAAGATTTACTCAGTTTCTGTGATTGTTTATAAAATATAGTTTATAAATGACCTGTGGAAATGAAACCATCACAATTATTTACATTTTACCAAAAAACACCTATATTTTTACATTTTTTTTCTTTTACATTTATTAAATGGATAGCAAATCCTTTTATGGAGCAAGACAATGCATTTATCTGGCCCTTGTACCTGAAAATTCTCAGGACTCTGAAGGTGAACTGAGTGATGATGACCCGATAGAAAATCCAGATTTTTGACCCAATTTTGCAGATGATACTGATGAAAGCTACTTAGATGTTTTCCTGGATGAAGATGCTCCTTCAACCATCAGATGTACACCGCTGTCTCATAAAAAGAGCAAAAAAGGGGGAACATATCCTAAAATCTGTTCCCTTGGAAGAAGCAGAGGATACTTTAGACCCATTTTCCTCTTCATTCCCCAACAAAGGTACAAGAAGATCCTGGAAGCAGGAGGCCATTGAAGAATTTCAAGTTCCAGATGCAAGTTTTGAACTCCCTGAGGCTCTACAGTCCCCATTCCAGTACTTCAAAATGCTATTCACTAATGAAATGATAGCTTATCATACCAATCTTTAGTCTGCTCAATGGTACCTGTCACTCTTTGGATACATGCATGATATATGCATTGCAAATTCCTGCTGGTCTAAAAGAGGGAATGTGGACAACTGAATAGAAACCAATCACACTCAAAAGATTCTGCATGGCGGTTGCCCAAAGCTAAGTTGAAACAAGTCACCAAGGCAGTATACAAAGTTGGTCGACGATCATCCAACTCACCATCACCACCACCAAAGAAACACTACACCCCAAGACCCTCACAACCACAGCTAGATGTGAGATAAGACAGCTTTGAGCATTGGCCACTTCACTGTGACAAGTGAGGTTGATGCAATTACTGTACTTTCCAAAGGATGTGTCAAGATTGAAATGCCAGAAAATCTAGTTTTCTTGTGCTTAAATGCAAATTAGAATGTTTTGCACTGCAGAGTACCACCATAAATTATAATAATCAAGAGGCATTGGTGCAGCTGCATCAAAAATGGAAAAAGAAAAGACTAAGAACTTTTTCAATGTTTTTTTTTTTTTTTTTCATTTTTCACTGCAATGTGGCAATGGTATAGGATACCACCAGAATTTTCTGGAAAATAAAACAAAAAAAGTTTATGCTGTTTCAACACTACAATTATATGGTATGATAATAATAGATCTAAAGTAAATTTGCATGTTTATACATTTTTTCAGTATTTGAAAATATGAACAAATAATTTTTTCATTGTATTTTTCTTGGTGAGGCAGTCAAAGGGTTAAGCGGCACAAAAAAAGTTCTACTCAGTCTTCTGCAGCACAAGCAACTATGGTGTGATTTGTGTGTGTTTAAATTTTTTTCCAAGTACTAGGATAAATTAAGTTATTGCTGAATAAAACAAGAACTACAGAGAGGTCTGATTGTTGATTAAATGTTAAAAGGGCTTGCCACAGAGGCGACAGCATTAGAGCGACGAGGGGAGATCGAGGACAAACCCGGGTCACCGAGTCCTGCTTCTGGACTCAAACTTCTGCAGAGCCTTCAGCCTCCTGAGTCTCTCAGAGACTGCAGAGTGCGATTTGTGTAAAGCAGAGTGGGGGACTCGATGTTTGTTGTGACTTCATCTGTAAAGGCTGCAGCGGTTCGGGTGCGGTCATCAGGACCTCACCTCGTTAAACCCCTCCACTGCTCGCGCTGCGCTGGTCCGACAAAAACCGGGTTATTGTTCTGTCGGACCATAGAGAAGTGTATAAAAGTCTAATTTCTCCGTGGGAAAGATTACTGACCAGCAAATTTTGGGGAAAACTGAAACAAGAGAATAGTTAAGAAGAATTGTTAATGTTAGAGGTGAACAATTCTGATGGAATTGGTTGTTTGGAACCGGTTCTAAGCTGGAACAGGTTCTCGATTCCCACCCTTACTTGTGTCTCTACTGTTTTTCTTTTCACCGTCATCAACTTCTCCATCTCGACTGCTCCATCAGCGCGCCGCTCTCACACTGGCGCACTGTGTTTGTTTGTCTACTTCCGCTGGGTTAAAAGGGAAGCCTATTGATTAGGTTGAACGCTGCTGCCACCTAGCGACTGGGGGTGGTTTAGCATTCCATTTTGAAGAAAATGTGTTAAAAATAATGAATTCTCCTTCATCCCGCGCCCCCCCCCGTAACCCCCCCGCACCCCCCTGGGGGGGTGCGCCCCACTAATTGGGAACCACTGGGTTAGCCTAACCCTCGTGAGATACGTGACTTTATGAGACTTCAGGGCAAAAGTTGCAAACGTGGTATTTTGGACACAAGCAGGAGATGGGGTTGAGTAACGTTTCATTAATGCTGTAAAGGGTCATATTAGAACAGACTGGCTCAAGAAAAAGATGGTAATTCAGATGTTGTTTGTCACTTTTAGAACTTCATTTTTTCTATTATGATGATATCATAATAAAGTTCCCAAGGCTGTACGGGAGAAAATGGTAAAATGTAAAAAGTTTAACGGAGCAAAGGTTGACAAAAGGAGGGAGGAAAGTTCAGGTGTTAAATCATGATGATTGTGATAATGACGTCAACACAACAGTTCCGACCAGCTGTCAGCACGGGGGTGGAGGTCTGATGGTTTGGGGTCTGTGCAGTCGTTGAGTCCACCATGAACTCCTTAGTAGACCTAAGTCTTCTAGACTCTAAAGTATGAATTCAAAATGTAAATACCTGAATATTAGACAGGAGCAGCAGAGTCTCTCCGGTCAGAGCACTACTTTCTCTTTCTAGAGACTCCACCCATTATGAGTGATGTCACAGGTGGTCCTTAATGTGGAGGAATAACTGACAGAAGATGATCCAGAGCTCTGTTTAATAAAGGTTTTATAAAAGACTAAAATCTTTTGTCTTTGCTGTTTTTCATCTGATCTCCTGTGAATGGTTCTGATCTCCAGCCTGATTCATCAAGCTTTAATTGTGCTAAGTGTTAGCTTGCTGTTCAGCTAGAACGTCTCGTACTTCTGAACGCCGTCGCTGCCTCTGAGTCTACATTCAAATCCTAAATAAAACATGGTTAATTATAAGTGTGAAAATATAATTTCCCTGAATGCCTCCATTAAACACATTCACACTCCATCACTGACTCTTCCTCACTCATCTCTTCCCAACAATGTCCTGAATGTGTCAATTAAGAGCTTGAAACTAATAATTCTCTGTCAAGTTTTTCTGTCACACCTTCCTGTCGGTCTCTCCCGCCCTCGTCCTGCTGTCGCTCCTTTGTCCGGCCGTATTGTATTGAAATGAAACGTACATTAATCACCAAACACCCCACTGCTATAACCGACTCATTTATGGCACTGACATCCCTCTTAATCACGCTCCACTCTCCTATCTCGTCCCTCCTTTGAAGAGCTCGTATTATGTGTGAATCAAATCACCCCAAATGTCTCACTTAAGCGTGTCTGCCACTTTCTTAATCAGCTCCTCACACTTCTCAATCCAAACAGCCGTAGAGACTCCACGTCAGCCGAAACAATGATGCTGTTGGTTTTTATTAGGAGGACGCGGCGCATCGCATCAAATATTAACAATGCACCCGCTGGGTAGCTGCATCTTGACAACGCGAGTGAGGAAATTGAGTTAGAAGGGCTGATGTTTTCTGTTGGAAGGGGGCTTGTAATCAATGTCTGACTTCATTAGGATGAGACGAGCTGGTGATGAATTACAAAGAGCTGCAGGGTTCAGTAGATGCTCAGCGTTTCTCTTACATCATCACATCCACATTCCACTCCCATTCTCACCACGAGAGAAAGTTCCTCCCTTCAGTTGGTTTAAAATCTAATGACGTCAAATGAAACTCGGTGGAGCGATTTTGACGAGTCGGAGGTTAAACATGAGTCAAAACTGAGGCTGTTTGTAAATTATCAGAACCTCAGAGTCTTTGCTGTCATCCTCCTCCACCAAACTTTTGTCATGCACTTTATGAGGTTCATGTCTTCTTTTGTCAGGAATTATTAGGGCTCTTTGATTTTCAGACATGTAGAGGTCATAGGTATGTTTTTATTTATCTTAACTTGACCACTGGCTGCTGTCTTCATCAGAAGCATCAGGTGTTGGCCTGATGCTTCTTTCTTTCACTGAACTTTACGATGTAATGGTTCTTCTGCATGCATGTGTGTATGTGCCCATGTTTTTCAAATCCTGATTCAGATTTTCTAAAGCCGGCTTTCTATTTTGTTTATTAGGATTTTATTTGTTCTTATATGCTCCTTTTTTGTTTTCATTTGCTCAAATGTACCGTATTGACTCAAATATAAGACAAGGCTTTTTTCATTGAAAAAATGTGAAAAAGAGGCGGTCGTCTTATAATCACGGACTAGTTTTTTGGGGTCATTACATGACTAAACCAGCAAAGGGCGCATGCTTCTGGTCAAAGCGGCAGCAACAGGAAGCAGCTCAGACCGCGACTAGTTCTGGTTCTGGACCAGCTCAAAGTTACAGGCCCACTGGGGATTAAAATGCCCGATGACCAGCTCAGCCAAGTTCACTTCCAGAACCTGGGAAGGAGCTTTCAGCGTGGGCAGCTCAGCTCGGACTTTAGTCAGGTGAGGACTCGGCGGCTCGCGTCAAACACGTCACCTCCCTCCTCGTCGCTATTTTCTGTACCCGACTCTCACGTAGCCAAGAGCAGAAGTATACTACGAGCACTTGTCTCACGTCTCAGCTGCACCACAAACACACACAAAGACAGAGAGGGAGGAAGACTGGGAGAGTGCGCTATAAGATAGAGAAAGATATTTAATGGAATTTTATTCTCATTTTTTCCAATTGACAGATAAATCTGTCACCATTATGGAGAACTTTAACCCTGATTAATAGGCAAATATTAAAGCAGTCTGTAATTACGATATTATTTAAATTATTTTCTCAACATTTCAATAAAAATAGTTTCTTTAAAAAGTGAATTTAGTTTTTTTTTTCTGAAGACCAGTCTTGAAAGGGGGGTTGTCTTATAATCGGGGTCGTCCTATACTCGGATCAATACAGTATTTTGATTTTGTTCCTGTTCTCTTGCACTATTTTCCAAGGCTCTCGGCCAAGTCATGTTTGTATGAGAATATGTTCTCAAACATTTTACCTTGTTAAATAAAGGTTGAAAAAAAAGTGGACCAACCCAGACTTGTCAGGTCTGCTGGGTTGGCCACGCCCATCTCTGTTAGACACTCTCTGGAGGAGGGAATCCCAGGCGTGATAGGGCCCCTCATCCCAGTTCATTGTCCAATGAGCTTGTTTTCTGATCTTGATGACCTCGCTGATTCAGCGTCTTTATCTATATTTTTATGAGTGAATAATTTTTCTATGGTCTCAGTCAGTCCATGATGTAGTTATTCAGTTCCTCCAGGAAGTTGTGTGTGTGCGTGTGTGTGTGTGTGTGTGTGTGTGTGTGTGTGTGGGGGGGGGGGTTGTGATGTGGTGGTCCAAAATTTTGTTACACAATTTTCAAAAGTTGCGGTCAAACGTGGTTTTTTTTCAAACATATTTTCGGTTTTGTTAAAGATTTTTTTATTCATACACACACATAGTCAACCTCTTTACACACACAAACTTTATGCGCTGCTTCACCATATGTCGTGGAGATTATGGCATCTTGTAAAACGCCGTAATCTCCATGACAACAACGCTTGACAGCCTTTCACAGCATCACTCAGACGTTACAGCGTGAGTGACTCACTTTACTTTCACTTTCAGAGGTTCATGTCAATGAATGATTGGTTCAGCAGAAAGAGTTTAGAAAAGAGAAGAGGTTCCTCGTGTTCACTGGATACACTGTATCACGTGGTTACTGTGTTAAAAATTAACAACATTCAAAGTATCCAGGTTATTTACGCTTTCTTATTTATTTCAAATTTTCTCACATAATAGCAAAACCACTGACTCCGCATACAGTTCAGGAAACAGAAATTATTTTATGCTTTCTTACTTTGTCTAAATATGAACATTATTTAATGGTCCCTTAAAAATTGTCACACTTAAGTCCCTAAGCACAATAAATACAGAAATATAATTACCGTATTTGCCAGAATATAGGACGACCCTGATTATAAAACGACCCCCATTTTTCAAGACTGATCTTCCGAAAAAAAATTAAATTCACTTTTTAAAGAAACTATTTTTAATTACATTTAGGCTGGTGAGGTTAGATGCTGGTGCGGTGGAGGGACAGGCAGAGTCAGGCAGGAGGGCTGCTGCAGGAGCGGGGAGACGCAGGCGACTCTGAACAGATGTGTTTTCTAGAAGGTGGTGTCTGTCGGAAGGAGAATGTTCAAACGGTTAACTCAAGAGATTTCTCAAGCAAGAGACAAAGAGAGGCCTGATTACCACTCATAGGAGTATAACAATCTGGCATCAGAGTCTGGTCTGCTGCCTTTTAAGCCACACCTGATGAGCCAAACAAAGACTGATGGAACACAGCTGAGCCTGTCACACCCTGGAATAGAGGGAGTGAACACCACCAACAACAACAACACCTGACCCAGGGCATGACATGTGGAGTGTCACAAATTAGCATAAATATATTTTTTGTTTACCTTGTATTTTTTATTTAGCGTCAGATTTTCCAAAAAAGTCGCATTTAGGTCCCTAAGCACAAAAAAATGCTCAGACAAAGTTGGCCAGTTGAACAATTTATTAGAACCAGAACTGGTGTGTGCATGTGTGTGTGCACATGCGTATGTGTGTTAGTTAGTTGCTGCAATAAGTGCAGACATTTGTTGAGTGATCCTTGCAGACAGCCTGTTCACACTTGGAGCAGAACCAAGCAAACAAGCTCCTCTTGCCACTGAAGAGGTGACACTTTCCTGACTCCTTCCTCTCTTCCTGAGCTGGACCTGGCTCCCGCTGTGCCAGCACCAAGGCTGCAGCTCCATTGGACCGGTGCAAGCGCTTGTGACACTCCATCATTGGCTGCACCAAGGAGGTCCAGAGCTCCTGCAGGAACATCCTATGGCGATGACTTTTTTTGGCACTAGCCAGGGTTGATTGACAGCCAGAAAAGTGTCATTGGCCAGCGTCTGGTCCCAAGGCAGCAGGAATAGGTTTTGATCAGCTAAAAATGAAAAAAATATATATCTATTAGATTTTATAGAATAATAAATTATTATTCAAAGCTGTCCAAATAAAGCATGCAAAGTGAAAAAATAACCTACCTTATTCTAAATTATCCACTGCCCCCTTGCAGCGGTTATAGTCCAGCACAATCTTTGTTTTTACCTGGAGCTCCTCCGAGACCTCCACCTTCCAGAATGTTATGTCTGCGCCTCGCCATGTAGCTCACTGCAGCGGTGTGGAGGTGAAACTGAAGACCAATGAGAAGACCTGTCGCCCTCTCATCTGGAGCAGCTCTCGGGGAAACTCTGGCTTATTTTTCCCTCACACTTTTCCACCAAGCAATTCTTCTGCTTCAGCAGCTTCTCTCCCAGGTAATATGAAGTAAAAAAAATTGTCGGTGATCACTGTGTGGCCACTCCACCCCTGGGTGTGCTCCTACACCACCTGCTTTCATGTCCCTTCTTAGCCAGCACATCACAAGCTTTTTTCCGAGGTACATGAGGATGCCACAGAGATAAGTTGTGGCCACATCCCACATCACCCATATCTTTAGGCCGTATCTTGCCGGCTTTGAGGGCATGTACTGCCGGAAACCGCAGCGGCCCCGAAATCCGACCAGCTGCTCATTGACACAGAGCTGGGTCTGTAGGCAAGTGGGAGCTGGGCCATCTAGCAGTCCCAGATCTCTCGGAAGGGAGCCAGCTTATCCAGATTCATCATCGGGCAAGCTGGCCTGGTCAGTCGTTCATCAAAGTGATTTGTAGCTGTCAAAGCTTTGAACCACTTCAGGGACATGGTGGCCCTGAATATCGGCCTGCCGGTCTCCTCCTCCCAGAGGCTGGAGGTGGCTTCACCTCCACCTCAGGTGGAGCAGTAAACTCCAGCCAGGATCAGTAGTCCAAAGTAGGAACGCAGCTTGACCGCATCAACCTCCATCCAGCTGTCTCGATGATAAAACTCTCCAATGTTCATGTGGTGAATAATAAAATAATAAAGCTGTCTTGGATGGTTTCTGGCCTGGTTTATCGCCTCTGCTCTTCTCCCTCTACACCAACAGCTGCACCTCCAACCACCAGTCTGTGAAGCTAATCAAGTATGCAGATGACACCAGCCTCATCGGTCTCATCGCAGATGGGGACGAGTCTGCATACAGGAGAGAAGTGGAACGTCTGGTGTCCTGGTGCCACTGAACCTTATTATTATGTTTGTATATATGCACCAATTCACCGAGGCAAATTCCGGGTAATGTGAAAACTTCATCTACTTGGCAATAAAAACAATTCTGTTTCTATCCGGCTCACAGCTTACTGCGTGATATCGGATTGGCGGGGCTCTACTGGCCGAGAATGAACGCTCTTCTGTGGCATAGTGGACCAGACGATGCCGCTCTTAGATTCCCAGGAAGAATTCTCTTCTCCTCCATCTTCCTGGTCAATTTCTATGTTTTCATCTGAGTCCTCTTCCTCTCACTCCTCAGGATAGGAATCTGGACCGAGGACAAACGTCGGGTCCTCCATAGAGTCTTCAACTGGCTTTCATTGCTGGAGGACGCTGGCGCATCCTGCGCATCCAGCTGTTCAAAAAGCTTCCAGGCTTCTGCGGTGTTGAGTCAACGTGTCATTGAAGTAGAAAGAAACGAACCCAGATCTGAGTCAAGTATATAAACTTTCTCAGCAAGAACACCTGCATAAACAAAGTCCTCCAGGCCTTTGTTTTTGCAAAACAATTCACATCTTTGAAGTTTAGCCTCTTCTTTGCTCTTTGTTCTTTCATGAGCTTTAAAGGCTTGAAAAATTTGTGACTAATGGTTGAATTTGCATTAATAGTTGCAATGGCTTTTTCCCAGAAGGCCTGGTTATTCAGGTAGCAGAGGTCTAAAATGGCTGATTTGATGTTTTCCTGTTTCCAGGCTTCTTGTTGTTTCCTTCGCACATTTATTTTATGTTGTTTCTTCCTTGTGTTGAATGTTCTTCCTGTTTCTCTGATGTATGATTTTGCATTTCCTGTTCGGTTTGGTTCTGTCTAGCGGCGTAGTGTTTAGTATGGTTTAACTGTTGTGTGGATTGGATGTTTTTTCTTGTATAGGTCCGGTGACTCCTCAGATTTACAGTGTTGTTTGTGTGTTTGTGAGTGAGTGTGGACTGATCTTTGTTGTTGTTTTCTTTTCTTTGCCTCTTGGTTAGCTTTGTGTTGTGTTTGGATGTCGATGCTGCTGAGAGAAACTTGTAAATGACACTTAAAAGACTATTTGAGTCATTCTGTCAGTTATTTCTCCACAGCAGGGACCTCCAAACTGTTCAAACTCTCCTAGTTAAAAGTCCCCTATAGGGCCACGATATTTGATTTTTTGTTTTTTCCAAAAGGCCCAAAATGTTTTTATTGGGATTTGTAGTCCTTAAACATTCAAATGAACAACAAAAATGTGTTTATATAGAAAATGATCTGTAAATCTTTGAAGGTCCCAGACATAAAAAGGTTTGTTCAACCTAGTTGTAAAAAGCATCAGATTTCCTGGATTTGATTTCTAGTTTCTTGAAAAAATAAAATTCATCCATTCTCCGCAACAAGAAGGGGATCTGGGTAGTTCTAATCATCGGGAAATTAGATTAAAGCGTGAACATCAGTAAACTGGACCTCATTTAACCTGGACATTTTTGTTAAATATTTTATTTTTGGGAAACGTAAATTATCTGCATATTTTTTAGGCTTAATATTAGTAAAAATCTGAACGTAAAAATATTTTTTTAAGGATGTCAAAATCCTGCTAGAGGACTGAAATCTACAATTCTTGAAAAGCAGCTGAGGGCCAAACTAAATCACTCTGAGGGCCACAAGTGGCCCCTGGCCCACATGCCTGATGCACATTAAGGACAATACACACTGGTGACATCACTCAACATCTGCAGTCTCTAGAAACAGGAAGTAGTCCTCTGACTGGAGCAATACTCATGGCTATTCAGATCAGGAGAGACACTGCTGCAGATCAGTGATAAAGTCGCAGCTCATATTCAGGGTTTTTTAAATAACTTCTTTAAAATTGTCACACTGATGCATTAGAACTATATTTTACCTGCTTGAAAAATCTCTACAATTTAGAAGACCGTTTATTTGTTTCCACCAAACATGTAATTTTCTATGCTACAGTATGTCCTGTTGCAGAAACACCAAAACTTAACAATCTTGTACTAACACATATGAGTATGCCCCAGTGAAACTCATGATTGGGCATTGCCAATTCTGTCCTGAACAGCTTTTTAGGCTTCCTCTTCCTCTTTTTTTTCTTTGCTCCTGCTCTACATCCATGTCTCATCCTCTTTAGCTCTTTTGAGTTACAGTTTAGGGATTATTTAAGCTTTTGTGATGTTAATTAGCTCCTTCCTGTAAACAAGTCCCTCGTTGCTATGGTTACACATCATAAAAAGTGGCAAAAAAAGTAGAACAGAACAAAAAATCACTTAAAACCAAACAGAGTGACTGAAACAAGATGGCACCCTGTGTAGTTTTATTCTAGAAATAAGTCCTGTTATTTTACAGGGGTAATGTGGACAGTTTTACTAACATGCAGTGGAAATTTATTTATTTATCATGTTTGTTATTAATCTGCTATGACAAGCCACACAAGAGGCGAGCCCAGAAGACTCATCTGTCATGAGAAAACCACAAGGTTCCTTCAACCCGTCCTCCCCAAGCAGCAATGGAAACCTGCCATTTCTCACAGACAACACATTTTCATATCTTTGTCTTCAGAAAGATGAGATAATAAATAAAATATGAATTCACAAAGCCAGATGTCCAACCTCACACTCACACGAGCTAAATCACCTCTACTCTTCACGCATGGACTACCTCACTGAAACGCACCAAATTTAAACACAGAGTTTTTAAAAGATTCATGGAAATGCAAAGCACATAAACACACGTGCACAAACACATGCTTACTCTCTCTCAAGTTCAAGATGAATGTGCATCAAATATGGATGAAAGCATATGGTGGTGATGTGTTCATTATTTATACTTTTCTCCCATTCCCAACAACTCCATCACCAGGATGTATCACACCTCGTGTCAATTAAAATGGAAATCCTCAGAGGTGTGGCAGGCAGGAGTCGCTGTAAAGACAGCCAGGGCAGAGCAGATAACACAAAGGGAAGGTTAGTTCTGACCTCCTCATTAATAATACATAATGCCTCATTCATACTCATATATGCATGTGGTACCAAAATGAGCTACACTTACATTTTTGACATGAGAAGTATGCAGATTTGTATTAAATACATTGTTCCCTGAAACTGAACTGAGATAACTGCTGATACAGCCACTCAGCTGAATGCCTATACAATCGTATGAATTTCCTCTTATTTTTGACAGTTTTTTTTAGACAGTGCAGACTTTCAGACTACTTCCTAAAGCAGGGATTCCCTGGGGGTGCACAAGCTGCCACTAGGGGGTGCTTGAGAGGAAAAATGTAATGGTGGACAATATTTGGATAAACGCTTGAGTCTTTTTTCTGTCAATCATGAATTCCTTCGAGCAGACCTTTATTTTGAAGGAGATAACCTTTACTATTAGTTTCGGGGCAATGTTACGCTGCTGGACTGTTTACCTCGTCAAATGGATATTATTTATTCAAAGAATCCTTCTTGACAGCTTGTGACAACTCTGCCGATTGATTCTATTTGTGTCCTTATTTAATCAACTCCATAGTGAACCATTTCCTATGTTTCTTTTGTTTTACTAACGATGCTGTGCTACGTTCAACCGCCGATGAGCTAATCGCTGATATAGCTGGGTTTTCATTTTTGCATCATTTAAAAAACACTAAGCAGTTAGTTAAGCGAACCGTCAGCTTAATCCAGTGTAGTAACCTCCTGTTCACTTCCAAGTATCTGATACGCACGTCCACACACACACATGCACACACACACATCTTTATAAGATACGCGCAATCACATGGAAATGCCGACAGGTGCGTTCACTGACCGTCGGTGGCCCGACACACAGTAATCCCCGGTTACATATAAAAATCAATTTATTTAATTATTAAACACTCAAAAATTATCGAAAATTGGTAACATTAATGATTCGTAGGTACCAGGAATTGGTTCAAATGTGAAAGGTATCCATCCCTAGGGGGATTGAACACGTGAACACGGTTGGGACATAGAAGGGGGTGCGCAGCAAAAAGAGTTTGGGAACTGCTGTCCTAAAGCATTCGGATCCGGCCCGCGGACTCCTCCATGGATAATAATGGTGGACTCAATGACTAAGGAGCCCAAACCACAAGCCCTGCACCACCTTGATGACCTGCTGCAGTCAGCTGTTTGTGTTGATATGTAGACTACATAATACATCATCATAATAAATCTCAGCTATACCAGTTACCCAAATCAGTTTTTTATAAAGTAGTGGAAGAAACCATTTAGGTAAATTCTATTTAAAAAGTTAAAGTTTTAGAGCTCAAAAGAAAAAATGACCCAGATAATCATGAAATTACCTACCTGGTCTCAAAGCTGCCGTCTCTGAGCGGTTGGGGATTTTGTGTTAGATTTAACTTCTTTTATTCCATGTTTTTTGAGGCTCAGTGGGAGGAGGAGTCTCCGTCTGCCCAATGGAAGGTCAGTGGTTCGATTCCAGCTTCCCCACTTACAGCGGTGTCCTTGAGCAGAACATCAAACAACATCAAACACCCCACCCACCCCCGGTCCACAATTCCTGAGTTTGTGTTTGTGTGACTTTCAGTGTAAAGTGCTGTGAGTGGTCCAAATGACTAGAGAAGTGATACATAACTGAAGTCCATTTATACGCTGAGTTTGTATTTCTTTGAGCATGGAGCAGTCAATTATGGGTAAACATCTCTACTCTGGTCTCTTCTGTTCCTAGTCTCGTAGTATTAGAAACAATAAATTAACATGAAATCTAAAAACATCATGCTCCCACCCCAAATATCCAGATGTTAGAATATCAAATAATAAAGAAAAAAAGTTTTAAATGGCTTTGCTTTATAAGAGAAAAATTGGACCAAGAAAGCTGATCCTGATTCAGTACAGCTATTAAAGCTAACAAGCTTGTGGACGGTGCCCAAAACTCCAGTGACTCCTGTCTTTGGCGAAGGATGAAAGTACCGTTATCTGATCACCTGTCCGACCGTCCGGTGTGTAGCAGCAGTGCTCACGCCTGTCGTCATAATAAAGTGAACGGGAGCGTGCGTCACAGCTGTGTTTCTCAGCGTAACTGACAGCTTAAATTTCAACAAATCAAACATCAACAGTAAAAGCACATTTTTCTGTCAATGACTCTATCAGAGGGTTGTCTTTACAGTTGAGACTACCCTTAAATACTAATGTTTAAATACCCCAAAAGTAGTTTTAATGATGACAGAGCCCTGCATGCTGTAACATGGATAATGAAATTAACAGTAGAGAAATAAAGTCATTTTGAGGCAGATTTAATCCATCACTGATAAACTGGATGTTACATTCACTTTTTGACAGGTGAAAAAAAATCCTTTTGAAGTGATTTGATGTGGTAAAAATGACAGTTGATGCTTTAATCTGGTTTCCTGTCCTTTATTGTCAGGTGAACAGATGAGAAGGTTTCTACAGTAAAAACTATTGAAACAGGGTGAGGTCTAGAGAGAAGCTCTTGAGCCTAGAGCCCCCTAGTGGCAGACTTGAGTCTGCTTAACAACACAAGCTAGCTTAAATCTGACTGGACAACGCCCTACCTTGCAGTGATGCGTGGGTTAGGCTTATTATCGACCTGCGGGTCCTGCACATTTGAAAACTAACCGCCTTATTAAAAACACGTTATAATATGGACCGAATGCACATTTAATTGTCTCCAAAACATGCTTATGCAAGGTTCAAAATCTGAACAAAGTTACCACATTTCTCTGTCATATTTTCTTATAAATCCTAAAGTTTACGGAGAAAGTGACTTACGCATCGACCTTTCAGACTCGTTTCCAGCCATCACGGAGCAAGAAACGGACATCCCTCAGCCTGGCATTGCAGCTGCAGCCGCTCGCTGTCAATTTCCCTACGTAACAGGGTGGTCATACCGTGCACACACAGACACACACAATGACGAAAAATTTGGCTGACCTGGGAGCGCCTTAGGATCCCCTGGAGGAGCTGGCCGAGGTGGCTGGGGAGAGGGTAGCCTGGCAGGCTTCTGCGATCAGACCTCGGATAAGTGGAGGACGGACGGACGGACAGACAGAAAATTTTCCATTAATGCGACCTGTGATTTGAACCTGCACTGAAGTAAAAAATTTTTGACCTGACCCAACCCGACCCAAGGGTAACCTGCAGTATCCACGAGATAAAAGACAACCCGTGCGGCACAACCAAGTGGATATAATATGATATAAAGAGAACAGACTATGGAGATAATTTTTAATTAAAAAAATTAACCAAAAGAAAAAACTCTGGGTGAGTTTAAGCCAGCAGAGAAGGTCTTGCTGGTCCTGACGGCCCACTACTTCCTGGCACTGATGTCTGGTGCGCAGACGTTGTTGTTGGTTGTCTTTGTCATGATCTGTCCCTCTCTTGAGTTCAGTTATTTTAGTTTGGGCCTCAGTTCGCGTCCTTGTGTCTCCCTAGTCACTCTACACACCTACATCTCAGTCAATCAACCCAACTCCTCCTCTGATTACCTGCCCCTGCATGTGTACTCCTCTGGTTCCTTTAGTTTCTGTCTAATCCTCCCTTTTGTTATACCTGCTGTTCCCCCACCCTGCCTGCAAGTCCTGTGTTTATCCTCCCTTGGTTTGTTTTATCCTTTTGCTTTTGTATCAAATTATTTTTTGAGTTCAGTCCTTGCTTTCTTGCCTCTTTTCTAGTTATTGTGGATCCTCAACCCTCAAAACGGGACAGTCTTATATTAGTATTTTGGATCCTCTCCCCTGAAACACTTAGCTGTACCATCAACAGCTGGGTAATAACAAATAGCTGACCTTGGATTTTTTTTCCTGTAACATGGCCTGGCTTACTTTTTGAGATCAGGTGAGGAGTACAGAATTACCCAGAGGCTGAGGCGGGACCTGCTGCCCCTCCACACTGAGAAGAACCAATTGATGTGGTTCAGGGACACGATTAGGATGCCCCTGGAGCATCTCTCTTTAGAGCTTTATCTGGCATGGTCAGCTGGTGCAGGCCATGGCAGAAAGGGCTTCACGGGGCCTAGATTATCTGTGTGTGTGGCATGAATATATTCTCAAAACACACACACCAAGCATACACTCTGGAGAAGCTAGATGGATTAAAGGTCGGTGCTCTGGTCTAACAGCTTCAGCTGCTGACATTTCTGTCCAGCCTTGAAGAAAGTAGGAGGATTAGGGCAGACATGCAGATAAAGATTAAACCACCTAAACACTGTAGTCCACACACACACACACACACACATGCAAACATACACACACTATACAACAAATACTCAGTATCTGATGATCAGCTGATCTGTTCCACAACATGTATAAAATCGGTTCTGCAGAAACTCAGCAGCCAGTGGATCATCATGGTCACCATGGTAACCACCAGTAGCTCATTAAAGCTGGTTTCACACTGTGGGATTTTTGGTCATCTCTGACAAAGCACTTGGTCGTGAGAACATTGTAGGAAAAATCTCTGGTTGTGGGTTTAAATAGGCGGTCTGTGATGATGTCACTGACAAGATATTGTTGTCTCATGATCAAAGAGGAGCTGTGACTGAAATTAAACACTCCCAGAAAATGCTATGACTAGGATTTACAATGATCCAGTAGGAGTTAGGCATGGGACGATACACTTAAACTCACGATATGATGCACCTCGATATGTCAGAGTCACGATACGATATTTCACGATATGATATCAAGAAAAAATATTACTGTATAAGACCAACTTGTTTATTTTTGTTTCAGTTGCACACAGGGAAACACAAACCAGAACACTCCCTTAGTGCTGCTCTAACCCTAGGTTAAGTTATCTCAGGTTTGTTTCTGACCACGACTTATAAACCTCCTACTCTCAACCCAAGGTTTAAAACTGAAGGAGGCTCTTTAATGGGAGACAATGAGTCTTCAAAATAACTGGAAAATTCAACTGTTTTCAATTCAAACTGAACATGATCATGTCCAGGATGACAGAGAATCTACTCCTACATGCTGCAGCGTTCTGTCAAAAGGGAATCTGAAACTTCAATCTAGCTGCTGTCAGTAACAATAAAACAGATTTAAAACATTAAAACTCTAAGCAGATTAAATAGTTCAGAAAAAGCAAAATAATAATATTAATCTTACAACTTTGTTTGTTGTCAGATTATTATTGTTACTAATATTAGGTTCATTTATTTATCAGCCATATCAGGTCCTAGAGGGCTGAACCCAGCAGCTTCTCGTCTGGAGGACTTTAATTATTTTACAGTTTATTTGTTCAGCTTTCTGACGGTCTGGCTAGATGAGTGAGTGTAGATGCGTCTGATTTTGCTCCGTGTGTTGATTTCTTTTTTTTTTTTTAATTTCTTTTTTTTTTTTAACCCCGTGTCCTGTCCGGCTGTGGAGCAAACAGAATAATGTCTGAGTGCCAAAAACAAGCCCAACAGTGTTGCTGTTTCAGGTGAGAGGTTACAGCCACTGCTATAAAACTCCTCCTGATTTTTGTTTAAATATAACCCCCAAAATCTTTATTAGAATGTTTTTATGGTTGATTGGACACGGAGCCTGAAAGTGAAGGGAAGGGTACAGAAAGAGGGATGGGGGAGAAAGTAAACAGAAAAAGAAGAGAACAAGAGACGTGAAGAGTCCACTTCTAGACCTGTAAATAAAGCACAAACAAACAAGCAAACAAAACAGGAAGAAAAGATACAACAGCAACAAACAGCATATGAATATACAACAGTTGTGATATTCTTCAAATGTATACGTATACACCAGTTCAAGAGAGTTCAGTGTCAACCACAGCCCCAGTCAATGTGTCTGAAAACACCTGAGTCCGTCTTTATGTGAGCACCTTGTGATCACCTGTGTGTATATATGCGCGCTTGTTTATGTAAGGTTTCTCTATTGAAACATTCAATAATAAGTTTGAGGAGCCACAGACCCGTCCCCAAGGCCTACGGAGGACGCAGAGGAGGTCCAGGCCCCAGACGTCCGGAGGCCACCCAGGGCACGGACACCCCAGGGAGATCGCCGTCAGGGCAGTCGCTAAACTCTCCCCCAGAGGGCGCAGAGGCTCACCCCACGTGGGCCCCCCGGCAGTGTGTTGATTTCTGCAGTGAGACATGAAAACTCACCTCACTCCTCCAACACCTTTAAATCCACCGTGTTGATGTATTTTAACAAGCTTCCTCCAGTATTTCCACGGTAGTTTTTGTTGCAGGACGCAACGTTTACATCACTCTGACGGAGTAAAAGTTCGGCAGATATACTTTCACTTTCATTTTCGGTGCTGAGCTCCGGGACAGCAGGGAGGAGAGGGAGAGACGCGACGCTGCACAGAGGGTCTGCAGGCTGCATTTCAGGTGATCAGCTGTGAAATACTTTGTTCAGTCTTGGCAGATAATGTTGTTTTTTTTTTCATGGACATCACCCGATTCTGTTCAGCAGCTGATGCTTGATGTCCAACCCTAAATTGCCTGCATTACTACTACTACTACTACTACACAAATCATGCAGCAGCGCCATCTAGTGTTTATTTTGCGATCCATTTTTTTTCAACTCGATGCATTTCATCACGTTTTATATCGTGAAATTTCGCCAAACGGTATTTCGTCCCATCCCTAGAAGGAGTTAATGGAAGTTAAATACAACCTTACAACCTCTATGTAGGTTACGTTTGATTCTGAGAAGATTTGAGAGAAAACCATCAGCAACTACAGCAGAGAGAGAGTGGCAGAGGATTAACACCAGAATACTGATGTTTGATGGATAATTTGTGTTTGAACTAAAATGGTTGTTGCATAAAGAATTTACAAAAAATGTAAAATTTTAGACAAATATATTAATCAGTTCTCACTTTGTATTGAGTTTTTCTTTTATGTCTCCATCAAATGTGATCCTCAAATCAACATGAATAGATTCTGAAAATAAATAATTGTGAGATTTGACAAACTTTTTTTTTTAATTTAGATGTTTGTTGAACAAATTCATTAAACAATATTATATTGACCCGAATATAAAATTAGGTTTTTTTCCTTGACAATAATGTGAAAATGTGGGGTCGTCTTATAATCAGTGTCATGACCCGACCACACCAGCAGAGGGAGCCAGTGTTTTTTAAACAGCAAAGCCGACACCGACTGGAATAGACTGGATTAAAAGTGGGTCAAATTAACAGAACTGAGGCAGAGTTTAGATGCTAATTTTAAGATAACGGTGGTCAATGCAGCAGAGGTGTCAAACAGCTGTCAGTCAGCCAGGAAGTATGGAGTTATGGAGAGAAATGTCTGAAGATGACGCATCATGGCGATGACGTTCTGTTGGAGGAGACGGGACGACTGTGTGAGCTCAGCTGATCAGAGCTCTGTGAGTAAAAGCCTCATGCAGATTTTTAATCTGACATGTCATGTGCAAAGTTCTGACAGTTTGTATTACTATGGTATTTTTTTGCTCAGTTTTTGTTCAGGATGACTAGTGTCTTTCCTAACAGAACCCCACACACACTAGAATATGCATTACAGATCTTTGTGACTGCATTAAAAGGCAAATATTAAAGGTATGTTATTGAGATATTATTTAAACTACATCCTCAAATTTTCAACAAAAATAGTTTATTTAAAAGTGAACTTAGTTATTTTTCTGAACATTAGTCTTAGAAAGGGGGGGGGGTCTTTTTATAATTGGGGTCGTCCTATATTACGGTATTTCATATGAATTACAAAAGCAATGCATGCAGAGTTCTAGGTAAGGCTATATGATCCCTGTCTCTGGTTAGACCTTTGAGTAAAAACACAGTTTAAGATTTAAAGAACAAACAAACATAGAATTCAAGAAATAAAACTACAAAACTGTAAAAATAATAATAATATAAATCATTGAGCTCAGTCTATAGGGTTGTTTATAGACTTAAAAATAAAAATGAGAAGCATACAAAAGTGCCAAGGACCCCCTCCGTTCAGAGGGAGGGCGAGTCCCAAATGTGGCGATGTTTATTTGGCCATAGGACACGTGTGGAGGAAACTCTGATAACGAGTCTGGATCAGGAGGTAACATCCGATTCCGAAGGAGCCTTAAATCACATGATCTGGCCCGATTTCCGATCACATGATTGGATCGGGACTAGGGTTGGGTATTGAAAGGGTTTCATTCGGTACCGGTGCCATTTCGATACTTTTAAAACGGTACCGGTTCCTAAACGGTATTTAAATCGGTACTTTTAAAACCTAAAAACACAGATTTTTTTTATGATCCCCTGACTTTTTATTTCTTAAGGCAAAAGGCCGAGCCAAACATCAAATTCTTCATCATTTAAAGAAAGAAAATATTTAATTAAATGTACAAAACATTAACTGAACAATTATTAACTGAACATCAACTCAATCTACTGATTAACAATGGAAATACAATCCTAAACACTGAACTAACACTCAGATCGGTGCTCTTTGGTGTTCTTGCTGTCACACAGTGAAAATTTGGTTTTGATTTTAAGTTTTATTTATTTGCATGTTTTTTTCCCTGTTTTTATACATTATTATTGCATGTTTTATACTGTTTTAATGTTGTTTGTCTTTAATTCTTTGGATCGCTGTGGACTGATTTTAATGTGACTGATAATCACTATCACCTGTTGTAAGTGGGCGTGTCCAGGAGGAAACTTATTTAGATGCCACTCAGGTTGGCAGAGCGACAGAGAGAGTGAACAGGACAGAAAAGAAAAGGACAGACAACGAAGGAAATGAAAGGTGTGCTGATGGAAAAAAGGAGAAGCAGCAGGATGTGAGGAGGAGGCTGATCGGCTGTCCTGGTGAGCGGCGAGGAGTCGCTGGCTCCAGCTGCGGGGACCAGCAGCGCGTCCCGATCTCATGGGGCGCGCTGCGAGTGAGTGGCGGCCGGCATGGAGTGGACCTCTGCCCGCACCATTCAGACCAGTGTGCTCTGCGGGGCGAAGAGATGCGAGGAGCCGCGGCTGACGTCACCGCTGGACTGCCGCACAAGGAGATGGTCGAGTGCGCGTGTCGGGGTTGTGTTTCCTGCGGCAGCCTGCTGCGTGCGTGTCACGTGACGTTTGTGTGCTACAGGCTACAGCTTATTAACGGCAAACACCAGAGGGCGTAATTAGGCGGCTATATTTTGGGGCACCGAAATGGCGCACCGAAATTCACGTTGTATTTCGGTCCGAGTAGTACCGATGATGTAACGGTCGGGTCCATACCGGAACCGAACTTCGGTACCCAACCCTAATCGGGACATTCCTAATCCCAAGTGCACTCTGTAGAGGACGGTAGCCTGCAGTGTGGATATTAGGTCAGGGCCATACTCATGGCAAGGCAGAATGGGAGAGACTACTTCCTGCTTCTAGAGACTCCTCCTGCTGTGAGTGATGTCACCAGTGGGCATGGTCCTTACTGTAGATAAATACCTGATCAGTGTTGCCAAAGTTACTTTGAAAAAGTAATCCGACTACTGATTACTGATTATTCCCTTAAAAAGTAATTTAGTTACTTTACTGACTACTTGACTTTAAAAGTAACTAAGTTAGATTACTAGTTACTTTTTAAGTTACTTAGTGACATTCAGCTGCCGATGACTCCTCCTCCTGCCTCGACATTAAAATAACCTCCAGTTTTACTAAAACTCTTTATTAGAAGTGAATTTTAACAGCAAGTCAACAAAATGGATCTCCTGACTTTAAAGTTGAACTTCCAAACTATTTCCTGAAAAAAAATATTGTTTTTATGAAATATAAATTAAAGACAGTCTTTCTTGACCTGACATTTAAGACTTTTATGGCAAAACTACCTTTTAAAGAATAACTTGTTTATTACTGTTGTTACGATCTCCCATCTTCTGCACCCGACTCTTCCTTTCGTCAGCTCCAGCTGACTTTGACAGCTCCTGGCTCCACCCCCTGTCTCCGGAGAAACACGCCGGGCTCGCACAGCTGCAGGAGATTATGCAATCAGCTCGGCGTGGATAAAAACAGGGAGCGGTCAGCCATTCGGGGGGAAACTGAGCAGACTGGTTCTGGTGTGTGGTTCTCCCCCCCCCCCCCCCCCCCCCCCCCCCCCCCCCC
>SSNR01000829.1:0-34452 GCA_006937965.1 Callopanchax toddi | reverse complement strand
GGGGGGGGGGTGCGGAGGGGCGTGACGCACGAGGCGCTGCTGACTGAACTCCGGTTATATTAACGTTTATTAGCTCGTATAAAAGCCCAACATAACGTTATCTTAGACAAACAGGTGAATCTAGTTTGTCTATCAGAAAGATGGATTTCCAGCTGATGGAGAGAGAGACGGAGGAATCAGAGGCAGCGCGCGCGCACGTGCGCAGCCGAGACTGGATATTGATCAGGGATCCTTCGTTCTGGTGTACTAAAACGGCTGAAGCCAACAGAGTTAACCTCTATACGTGATGCAAAACGAACGCCTTTCTAAGAGGGGAATTATCTGCAGATTCACAGCGCGTGAGAACAGAACGTGGGGGATTATTTAGCAACGCACGCGCTCTACATGAACCGCGAACCACGTGCGTTCCGAACCGTAGAGGGTGAACCGTACGAACCACGGATCGATGATGATCCGTTGCACCCCTATTAATCAGATTACTGGATTGGAAATAGTAGCGCGTTAGATTACTCGTTATTGAAAAATGACGTAAATTTAGAGTAACGCGCTACTTAGTAACGCATTACTGGCGACACTGTACCTGATAGAATGCCTCTTCTAAATGACCCAGATTTCCCAATAAAAATGAAAGCGGTGGGAGGACTACTGAGACAATCCAGTAGGAATTTCATAAACATCTAAACCATTTTATTGATATAACTTTAAAAGATGAAGCTCCAGGAGAGGTGTGACAATGACAGAGAGGCAAACCCAGAAAGCCACATGATTGATTCACTCTCCTACCACTGCTCTTCCTCTGATGTTCATAGTAACTGAAATGTCAAATTAATACTGAAGTGCCTGAGAGCTGCTTTCTGTCTGCTCCTCCTCCTCTAGTGTGGCTTATCACACAAACCTATGAGTCACTGAAAATAATGAAAAATAAAAGATAGCTGTATATTATACAGGCTATTAGTTATCAGCTCAATCAACTGTGTCATTTCTGATGTTTGATTTAGAGAATCCTGGTCTTGTAACCGGAGGAATCTTGGCTCTTGCTGGGGTGAAGTAGGGGTGTGAAAACTTGTCATGTCTAGGGTCAATGGGCCAGAATGAAAGGCAACACCAAATATAAAACATTTAGCTTTTAATGTTTTTTCTCAATAAGTTAATCATGCAATCAATGATTAAATGGAACAAAGTCATTGCTATTTGTAGAACGGGATCTGTTAATATGTATAAATATGAGACATAAGGAGTAAGTAAAATGTATTTACTATACATAGCAGCTTTCACAGATTAAAGGTCACAAATTGCTTTATAATCAAATACAAACCAAACAGTATATTACATTAAAAATAGGTACAGCAATCAGATAATCTTAACTAAAAGCTCATCTAATGGAAAAAAGTTGTCAGTTGATTTGTAAATATCTCAGTAATGTCACTGTTACATACTTACTTATGCATGGTGGTAGATATGCAGACATACATTTAATAGGAGTTTAGAATGACATGCCAGGGAGCAGTGGCTCAGGCAATAGAGCAGGTTGTCCAGTAATAAGGGGGTCGCTGGTTTGATCCCTGCTCCTGCCTGGTCCCTGTGTCGTTGTCTTCTTGTTCTTTACCCACTTTGCCTATGTGTGAACTGTGTGATTCAGTGGAATACAATCAAGTCTGAAGGAGTTAATTTTTGTGTTAGCATTTTAAGAATTTTAGCAAAATCTATAAATGTAAAAGCCTAATGATTAAGTTAATTTTGGACTTTGTATAGTTTACAATTTAATTGTAAAGAATATTGCAATTAGTTTATTGTAATTTACAGTATTATCCATTTTAAGAATATGCACAGTTTTTACTTCATGTCTTTGTTTCTCAATAGGATTTGGATGCAGTGCATGGAGTGCAAGTTTTCTAACCCAAGCCAGGAAGTACGTTTAAAACATTACAGAATCCATCATCACTAGGGACGATTCTGGCCACATCCTTGACTGGAGACTGATTTCATTTGCACTTTCAGGACAGTTGGTGCATTGAAATCCCACTTTTCAAGAGCCCATAAAGTGTCTGGTAAAACGGAACTTTAAGCCACATTTCATTGTAATTTTTGTAACTTTAAGTGTCTCGATTCAGCAAGCAAATTCATAGGGCATCTCTTAAATGAAGGACTCATTAAAGCAGTACACAACAGTTTACTGTCCCTTCAAAAACCAGTGAATTTAAAAGTAATGTTTTGTCATCCTTCAGCAGTCATGTAAGCAGGAAGCATAAATCCTACACTGTTAACGACTTTAAACCGGCTGAAACAACTCTAACAACTCCATGTAATCTAAGGTTTGATTGCAGATCCTGCACCTGTTAGTTCTGAGGGAGAGTACCACATATCTAGAACCTGCATACCACCGCACTTTTGGAGAGGCACCCAGCTGCATCAAAATGGCGCACGGAGCTCCATGACGTCGCATGAACCTCCATGACGTCAATTACCGGAAGTGATCGTTTGACCCGGAAGTCCCGTGACCCGGAAGTCCCGTGACCGTAGTAGCCAATAAAGCGCGCCCGAAAGTTTTTCTATCCGAAATCTTTGCTGTGGAGACAATATGAACGTAAGTAGCTTATATATAAGTTATATCTTTTTAAAGATGGATTTTATAATCGTAGCATATGAGTAGAGGTAAATGGAGTTTCTTTTTCTCGTTTCTCCGCAGAGTTTTTCTCTCTGAATGATTCAAAAGTAAGCTAACCCGGACTTTTGAATGTTTCCTTTTAATCACAAACAAAGGGTTATTTTTCGTAATGCTTTTCAAACTTTATAGGTCAAGTCAGATTATAACTAACAGACACGGGGATATTTAAATAAGTTTAAAATGCAAATACAAATAAATTGCCAGAAAGAGAAGTTATTCACGCCAGTACAAAGTATACATTTTAATGAAATAAAACCTTACCAACTACTCATCTTTTATTTATCAAAACATTTCAAGTTCCGTCGGGCTTCCTCGTTTTAATCTTATGGAGAACTCTCAATGAGAAAGGAGTCCAGGAAGTACAAGAATCATTGATTAAGCTTTAGTAGCTATATCTTAGTCAGATATTGTTTTAACTGAATCAGTTGTCAAATTAAACTTTTTTTTCTTTAACAACTCTATCTTCCTGTTGTTTGTATTCTAACATATATGAGGTGCAAAGATTTTCTTAACAATGAGCGATCATGTGAACAATATCTTTTTAATGCTTTATGGGATGTATAGGAATGTAATACTACAGCTGAAGCTAGCCCTTAGACAACATAGTTTACCAGAAATTAAAATAGTTTAGCATTCTATGTCATTAATGGATTAAATTAAAATGGTTTAAGACATTTTAGTTCTGTGGATACTGGAGACAGCTGTATTTTGTCCTACTGTATTTTACTTATAGGTAAAACATTATCAATGTACAACCTATCAGATTTTATTACATACCAATATTTACTGATCTTGTCGTGTTTTGCAGATGCATATCTCGATTGTAAAAGAGGCTGCCTTCCTCCAGCGAAAACTGCTGTTGTCTGGGTTTGGGTGTCCTCTCTGCCCCAGTTTCTTCACATCAAGTGATGATGTCATCCAGAGGCACTGATGAACCACACAGAGAACGCAGTGCATTTCCAGGGTATGTTGGTGAAAAGTGATTGATTCAGATCTTATAGTTGAACATGTATCCACAACTTATTTGTTTTGTGTTATTGTATTGGTGTAAGTCTTTCATATTTTTGTATTAGTTTTTATTTTTTTCCAAACGTCCCAATATTGCAAATTTTTAACATAAATAATTTTTTGTTTACAGAAACCTTAATCTGCAGGTGCAATTTGACCTGTAGAGATACCAGCCACGTCCATTGTCCTTTTTGTGAAAGGATATAATAATATATGTTTGTGTGGTTATTTAAAATTTTTATTCCTATTTCATCAGATCTTTGAGCTACTTCAGAGCATTGAAGAGGTGACGGGTTTGGGAGCCAGGATCAAAAAGGGGGAGATGCTCTCTTAGACTTCGTCTTTGATGTGATGCTCCCAGAGGGAAGATTTGATTTGGTCTTTGTGGTCAATATTCTTTTGAAATGGTACAAAACAAACCAGTGCATTCTTTGTTGCCAAAAAAAAAAAAGGCGTGATTGGATCTTTTACGATGTTTTGCAGATCCTGATTACCATCCTCCAGGAGGAAGGACTAACGAGGCTTCGAGCCGAAGTCATTATGTCCAGGGGAGAAGTGTAAATCTGAGGTGTACAATGTGATACTGTGTTTTTTAATGTGGATTAATAAAGTTTATTGCCAAAAAGATTTCTTGTCATATTATCAATATTTGCTGGTGAAGGTTCTCAGTCATCCAGGTCATGATAATCCCAAAAAGGGTNCTGCTCATCCGAGTAACTTTGTCAATTCTGTCTGTAGCAGAGAGAGAATCTTATAAACTGTGCTCATCTTCCTCTGTCTGTGACACACCTTCCTGCCTCCTGAGAAGGTGTTCGCTCCACTGTATTCAACTGGAGACCTGTCGAGTTGTATTGATTAGATGGAAGGCGTGAATTGTCTGGGAATTAAGTTCAGAGCAGACTGATGGGTGCTGGAAAGATTAAATCTGAGTCCTCTGTTTAAAGTTGTTTTTTCACATTTGACATAGATGGCTTCTTTAACTCATCTCTCAAACCATCGGTCTTCTTGTGTATGCCTTTATTTAAAACCCTTTTTTGGATTATCAATATTGCTAGTATGATTCTTATAAGGACAAGAAGGACTGGACTGCTGCTGAGTGATCCAAAGTTGTGTTCTCTGATAAAATTAAATTTTGCATTTACTTTGGAAATCAAGGTCCCACACTCTGGAGGAAGAGAGGAGAGTCACAGAATCCACGTTGCTTGAGGTCCTGTGTGATGTTTCCACAGTCAGTGATGGTTTGAGGTGCCATGTCATGGTGGATAAAATACATAAAAATTGAAGATAAAAAGAGTAAAGCTAAATAAAAATACATAAAAGATAATATACAAAATTTCACTTTTTGAATAGAATTTTATGAGCAACACCTGTACAAAAAGTTACAGAAACATAAACAGTAGGCTATGGTGAGTCCTGCAATAAAATAATTAGGAAGTGAGTTTACAAAAAAAAAAAACTACATAAAATTTACAAATGTACGTATTGCTGTATTAGCAATAAAAATTACGTGATTGGTTTTTCTACTGTATGCTAAGTATATATTTGATCTAGTTTGAATGCAGAAAAACATCACACAGCTCTTTCCTAGTTTTTGGAACATGTTTGGATACGTTTTCTGCAACTGTCAAATTATTTTGTAAGAAAGACAAGGCGTGACTTTAAGTCACATGAATTGTGCTGTCAGTGATGTAACTTCCGGGAATTTGATGCAGTTTGAACGCACATAAATACATTTACTTGTATTCAAAGCTCTTTCTCTGTTTTAGAATATCTTTGAATAAGTTTTTCGTAACTTTAAATAAAGAATTTTCTAAAAAGAAGGCGGCGTGACTCTAAGTCACGTGACTTCCGGGTAAAAAAACCCCACTTCCGGTAATTGACGTCATGGAGGTTCATGCGACGTCATGGAGCTCCGTGCGCCATTTTGATGCAGCTGGGTACTCTTGCACTTTTGAGAGAAAATTGGCCTCA
Organism: Callopanchax toddi; assembly: GCA_006937965.1. NCBI lineage: Eukaryota > Metazoa > Chordata > Actinopteri > Cyprinodontiformes > Nothobranchiidae > Callopanchax > Callopanchax toddi. Next base: position 28,808 of record SSNR01000829.1, on the reverse strand, counting down.
TTGTTTCTTTATATGCAAACTGTTTTGCATGTTTCTAAAAGTGCATCTCAAGAAATAATAAGTGCATTCAGTGATATTGTGTTATTCTCAAAACTTACTGCTGAAAAGTCAGTTTGAGAAATGTTTTAAAGTTTTGAAAGCAACTTCAATGAGTCTCTTGCACAAAAATTAAGTCAACTAAACTTTAAATGAGAATCTAAAATGGTTACATCTCTAAACTGATCTGTGTCGAAGTCAATTTTTGAAACCCTTTATGATAAAAATCATATTCTTCTGGCTACAACAGACAAAGGATGTCTCTCAACAGCTTATCGGAGGAAAAATACTTTAAAGAATATTTTCAGGTTATTGATCCTATTGAGTGTCTTTACAATCAAACACAAAAAAGTGCTTTTATAGAAATATCATTGCTGAAAAGTCTTGAGGTTTTTCTTAACAGACCTGATATCGTTGACAAGCTTGTGATGGACAGTATTACAAACTCAACAATCTTTTAGGTCGGCACAGGAAATGTATTTCCACTGGTCTCTACATTGATGGAAGTTTGTAATCCACTTGGGACTTCCAAGAAGATACACAAGATACAGCAGTTTACTGGCTTCTCTCAAATGTACCTGCTAAATTTTGTTCGAGTCTTCCTTCAATACAGCTTGCACTTTTTGGTTGAAGTACCGATGTGAAAAAGTTTGGATTTGAAAGGTTTTTTAATCCACTGACCAAAGAATTACAAATCTTGGAGCAGGAAGGTGTATTTGTCAAAGCTCTCAATCCTAATTTGAGAGGTACAGTTTTGTGTGTATGTGCTGATAATCTTGCAGCACATGGATTAGCAGGATTCCAAGAAAGTTTTCAAGTTGAAAATCTTTGCAGGTTTTGTTTAGCAGGAAAACTGGATATTCAGACCAAAGGTTGCTGCCACTTTAAACTACTAACTGTTGAGCAACATAACTCTACACTAACAGAGCTAAAAGAGACTGGCAGCCCAAGTATATGTGGTGTTAAAAGTGAATGTTTTAACCAAACACTTGTCCCTTTTTCATCCTGTAACTGGGTTCCCACCGGACATTCTCCATGACTTGTTTGAAGGTGTAGTGCCATTTGAGTTTGTCTGTGCTTAAAAGACTTGATCTCCAAAAATGGCCTAACTCTTGATCAGCTAAACAGACAGATCAGCAGAGTAAACAAGCCAAAAACCATTTCAAAGTCCTGCTTCTCAAAAACAACAATAGGTGGGAATGGGCATGAGAACTGAGCATTGCTTCAATTGCTGCCAGTGTTGATTGGTAGTATTGTGCCAGAAAATGAGCCCTCATTGGAGATCTTGATAGACCTGAAATAACTGGTTGAGTTGATTGTAGCAGCAGAATTCTCTGATGCAGCCTTGACTTTTCTAGTGAGAAAGATTGATGACCTCAGGGAGTTACCCAGAGTGACATTTAAAACCACGAGGTTAAGACCAAAGCACCATTTTGTGGAACATTATCCCCACCTGATAGGATGTTTTGGTTCATTAATCGAGCTGTGGACCATGAGATTTGAGGCCAAACACAGCTTTTTCAAAAGGGTTGTGCATGATGTACACAGCTTCAAAAATATTTTAGTCACTCTGGGAGTCCCACTACCAAAGTGGTCCCACCCTCTTTCCACTTTCATTGTCAGTGCAGAACATCAAAACTTTGAATGCGAACTGTTTGGATCTCTCACAAATGAAGGCTGTTTAGAAAAAGTATCCTCAAGTGGAACTTTTGATTCTTGCCTCCAATGTACATATTTATAGAACTCTTTAAAAGTAAGGCACGATCTTGTCTGCTGGGTAATGGCCTATCAGAGTTCTTCAGAATCATCAGTGTTCTTGTTCATTCTTCAGCTAGCAAGGTGCCTTTTGTGCAGAAAGCTTACGTCATGGTTTATTAAACACCTCAGGTGCTATGGAGTATCTGACACAACAGATATTGAATTCCTTGAGGAAAAAGATCTTAATGATAGCCATCCTCTTACATCTTGTGTTATTCAGGGGAAAGCAATCATCTCACTGAAGAAGTTTCTTCTACACCTTAAAGGTAATAGTAATGTGAAAAAAACTTTTAGAAAGTAATAGTTTGAAAATGGTAAATGGTGTGTGTGTGTGTTTATTTTATTTCAATAAAAAACTTACAATGCACTGTTCCAAATTATTACACACAGCAAGTTTCAAAACACTTTATAGGTTGTAAGGAACTGATAATTTGCTGTGTTTGCAGCATATTTACTGAAATCAAAAGCTATTTCAATCAAACTTTTAACAACTTTTAAACATATCATGTTAAATTTTAACATAGGACCCCTTATTTGATAGCAGCTTCACAAGTTTTGCATCCATTGATCTTGTGAGATTTTGGACAGTTTCTGCTTGAATTTGTTTGCAAGATGTCAGAAGAGCTTGTCAGAGCTTAGAGCCTAATGGGGCCGACCAGCTCTCTTCCCATGACTCCACCACTTCCTTGCTGACGTTGAGCCTTGTTGGAACTTTGAGTGGGTGATAAGAACCCAAAAATTATAGCACAATATTTTTGAGTATTCCGACAGTAATGATGAAAATGACTATTTTTTGTTATCTATTAAATGGATTGCGGGAAATATATAAAAACTTTAAAAATATTACATATGTAACTTTTAGTGCAATAACTCTATTTAGTATTCAGTTTCAAAAGTATTTTAAAAAAATGTCTCCCTCTGTTCTTTGGATGGAAAAAGTCTGTATAAAAACAAATAATATCATATAGAGCTTTTCTAAGTAATCGACTACAAAGCTCTTTACAGCTATAATGCAGATGGCAGGAAGCTACATTAAAGCAACAGAAGAAAGGTGACCAGACACAACCAGACCCTCTGACCACCACCAACAGGTGATCTGTTTGAAGGGTCTGACCCAAGAAAACAATGACAAAGTGACAGTCGGACCGCAGTGGAGTCAAACCAGCGCAACTTATGGTTGCAGCCAAATGCTCTCCCCACAGAACTACTGCTGCTCTAGTAGCAGTAAAATAAAATCTGCATTTGCTTTTTCTGTCATACGGACTACAACCCACGAGAGTCAGCGATGCCATGCTGAACTATTTTACTTTGTTTAGGTTTTATAGCGTTACCCGCCGTTAGCTTTTCTATCGGGCTTCGGACAATCATGTTACAGACTCAGGTGCTGAGGCTTGCAATGGTGAAATAGATTAGCGGTGTTTCTCCCTTTAGATATTACAGGCTTTTTGCACTCTATAATTTTAATAAATTCGCACTGCAGGTCACACATATTAGCATAACCTGTGCCGTAGTGGGGTGATGTCATAAAATTAGCACACCGTGATATATTTTTCCTATGCCAAACAAATTTACCAGTATTACAGGGAATGATATAATATGGCTCACCCCTAGTTGGAACACGGTGGCCATCCACCAACCATCCACTACTCCATCCATCTGGACCATCCAGGGTTGCACGGCACTCAGTAAACAGGACTGTTTGAAAATTAGTCTTTGTGTATTTCTCTGCCCAGTCCATTTTTACTTGTGAGCATTGGTTAGTGGTGGCCAAATAGAAGGTTTATGCACAGTTGCAGACTCTAGAGTATTCTACACCTTGATGTCTGTGGGACTCAAGAGGCACCAGCAGCGTTTTTGTTTTCAGATTAGTTGTGCATATGTGTGATGTCAGGACGGCTCATGTCGATACAAAGTCATTCATTGATTCTTTTATTGATTTACTAAGTAAATTTCTGACTCATGATGGGAAAAGTTTTCCCAACTTTGGTTCAAAGACTGATTCTGAGCTACCTTTGATCAAGTCTTATATCACCACATCACAGCTTTATTAAATATTCTTCGTACTAATGAATGGAGTTCAATGGTGTGACCGTATAACGCCTGTGATGGATGCATGTCTACCATTAGACATAAAACACATGAGCTATGGTGGACCGATGTCCCACTGGGTGCATGAGTAGTTTCACGCAGTGGGATATTACTATTAAGTACAAAGGAGTACACATTCATACTACAAAGAAAACTCAAATGTCAGTCAGTTGCATTATTCCCTGTTCTTCGTCTTCTGTTTGATGAATACACCAGGGTTAAAATGTTGAGTAGGAGGAAATCTTTCTTCCTTTCTCTCCTTTTACATTGTCAAAGTCTTTCTGGCTCCCTGGTGTCAACAGGTCCCATTCATGAGTGGGCGTTTCCACTTCCTGTCACAGCTGGAGCACTACTTTATCTCCCCGCTGACATCCGCTTCATTTTTCTTCATCGAGTATTTTCACAGCCAAACCTCTACTGTACACTCTCTCTTCCTGGTATCTGACAGAGGGCTGTCATGGTAAAAGAGCTTCTCCAGCACCAGGTGAGTGGTATTTGTTCAACTTTCCCTTTAGTTGTATTCATCAGCAGGTGTTCACCTCCAGCTGTCAGACTGGACCAAGTAATTTTACCCTAATATTATTTCATCCATCACCATCAACTAATTATACCTATTAAATACTATTAGTACTTTCATTAAAACCAGCTGCATTGAATCAACCCTCTGCCCTCTGGTGGAGGATCTGGGTACTACAGATTTAAGGTGCAAATTGTATCATATGATTAATAATAAATACAGATGAATCCACTGTTAAAATCCATTGAATGTAGTTTAATTCCCGACAAATCCTGTGGAGTAAATCTGTTAATTATTACAAATCCTCAAAGCACCAATTGGGTTTTACCTTCTCTTCATTTAAAGTGCCCATGACATCAGTTTCCATCTTTTCTGACTTATCTATCATGTTGCAACGTTGAGTTCTCACCTTAAACCTGCCAGAAAGAGCAAAAAACGGCGTCCATCTGTCTCCTAGTACAGCCAGTGAGAAGCTCTTCCAGATTTCAGACCCAGGTTTCAAACAGTTTTTTTCACTCCAGCCCGCTATGAGGTCATAGTGATCCGGACTTGCTTATATAGTCAATTCTCCTCCCACATGCACGTTCACGACAACTGGAGCGAGGCAGTGCCGCCGCCATTGCCCATAGACCGTGTAGTGTCTAGTTTCAGTTTCGTTTCTCTTTCACGCGACGACACTGCCCCCTGCTGCAGCAGAAGTGTCAGGCTGCCAAATAAGGAGAAACCCAGCAGAACCGGAAGGCGGCGCATTCTTCTGATCTCTGAGTTGCTCGTTAGGAAATAATTACAGCGTATTTTGAGTTATAATGGTACAACGCTAATCTAGAGGCATCAAAGATTACACCTGTTTAATATAAAGTGATTTAAATATGGAGTCACAGGCACTTTAAACTGTCCTTTATTTGCTAGAAATAGAAATTTAAACATCAACATATCAAAATGAGGTCAGAGGTTCATTTAATGCCTCGTCTTAAATATCCATGGAAATGAATAATCTGTGAGCTGATAATCAAACGGTTGTGGGACGTCGTAAAGGAACTCCAGAATGGATGAGAGGTCAACCAGGAGACATGGAGTTGTTTTACTGGTTTCATGAAGAAGTTTCACCTCTAATCTCAAAGGCTTCTTGATTTGTGTTTTTTCTTTCCTTCTTGCTTTCTGAGGATAATGAGCTGTAACGTCCTCTTTGGGACTAATGGACAGCAGTCCTTCATCCCTGCCTGCCAGGTTTTTAGCAGCATATGTTAAATTGTAATAGCTAACATTTTCCTGTGTCAGCTAATCCAAATGGCTTCATATTTTCTATGGTTGGTTTGGTTCTATAAAGATGGATCCCTCCTCTTGTTTATGCATCCAGAGCCATCAGAACTGGATCAGCTGTTACATCCTGCCTGAAGTCATAAAATCCTAGGCCAAACAGAGGGGATGATGGGAAATTTCTGAAGGAACAGAAAAGATGGTTACAATTTTTTTTCTTCTAGACAGTTTTATGAAAACATTTAATTCTTTAGCTACATTATTCATGTAATCTAGAAAAAGGTTATGATTGAATAATTTAATTTTGTTTTCATTATTAAAAAATGTCTAAAAAAATTAATTTTAGGGCAACAAGTTTAGATAAAGAAAAACTCACTATAGGATTTAGGTGTTTTTGTTAAATCCACTTTTTCAACAAAATAAAAACAATGTTTAAAAAACATTAAAACTGTAAAGCTTAAAAAATAGATTCATCACCACTGGTGACATCACTCAAAATCGTAGAGGTTTAAATCAGGTAATAAACCCGGAGCCAGACAATGATCAAAGTCCAGACTGAAACTATCGCTCACACAAACTGATAGATACGGTTTTTTAATGCAAGTTGTCACTGATCTAATATTAATCCTTGGTCACTTACTAATGTAGAAACACAATTGTAGGATTCACCTTTAAATGTATTCCTAAACTAATAAAGAACAAACTGAAACAGTTGTGAACTGAGAGCACTGAAGTGATGGATTAGAACACAATCGTGGTGTTCTAATCCATCACAATGACTGGTTTAATCTAAAGTTATTCTAACCATTTAACACCAAGTAAAACAAAAATAAGAAGAAATGTTGAAATAGTTATAATTATACCAAGATTGTCCTAGTTCAGTTAGTGTAGCCTGGGGCGGACCACACCGGGCAGTGGGGCGTTCCAAAGATGCTCCAGTTCAAACCAAAGGCACATGGGCCCACCCTACCAAACCCTACCATTATTTTACTTTATGTGAGTAGATGTTACAGTTTTATCTATCATGATACATTAAAAATAGCAGGAAATGCCTAATGAGGAAATCATTCACATGCCATGCTTGTCCCAGGTGATCGCTCTTTCCAGTCTGTTGCACCTCGACTTTGACAGTCTGGACACCTTTAAAAAGCATCTGAAGACCCAATTATTTAAAACTGATTTTAACTAAATCTTTTATTTCCCTTTCATTGGTGTTTAACCATATTTATTTGTACTTTGATCATTATGAGTTTTTAATTATATTTTTAAATTGTTTTTTATTTGTTTTAATAGTCCTATTTTGATGCACTTGGTTCTTTGTCTTTTAATCAAGTTTTATCTCTAATGTTTTTTGTGACGCACTTTATGATTTTTTTCTATAAAAGGTGCTATATAAACTTTACTTACTTACTACTCATATATACAAGTCTTAAAGCTGCTCTAGTTAATCTTCAAAGAAGCTAGCTATTTTAGACAAACACGTTTCCAGAACTCAAACCCCTCCCATTGGCTATAATCCCTATGTCATGCATCCTCCGGGACATGGGACTGCACATTGCCACATTAACAACAAGAGAGAGCAAAACACCAGTGGTAGGTACGCTATGCTAATGTTCACACTGTTTTTTTTTTCTCTTTCTTCAAATGTGTTTTTGTTTTCTGTTTGCTAAAAAGGTGTTTGTTTGGTTTTTTTGGGAGTCTTTGGTATTTTTTCCTAAAATTGAAGCGCTGACAGCCGGCCATTTCTGTCCTTCTCTCACTTCCGAGATGTTCTGCTGAAAAATGCTCCAGCACAGATTAATGGAGGATCGAAGGAAGTGCTGAAGTACAGTGTTTTGGTGAGACAGACAGCCGGATTGTCCAACAGTTGCTTTGGGTCCGCAACATATGATGGCTGAGGTTTTTAGAGAACTGCGGGACAACCACTTTATTAACTTCTTTCATTTTTTTTATCGCCACAATATATTTGTAGCTATACTATCAGTGTTCGCGAAAACTTTTGAGCCACGCCTGCCAAACTGGCAGATGTGGGACCATCTCAGGCAGGACATTTTTGACTCACGTAGGACAATGTCCTCACGTGCTGCAGATCTGTATCTATTTAATATAGTGGTTATTATAGTGACCTCTATGAGACACTAGATCAGAATATGGTCATTTTTTTCCCACTTAGTCCTTTAAAAACAATAATTTATTAATATAGCAACTTCCCACCACCAATCAAAGCAGTACAAAGCGCTGAACAAAGTCAAATACAGACAGTAAATACAATAATAAAACAGAACAATTCAAAGATAAGAACAACAGGCAAAAATATCTTAAATGATTCTCCTAAAAGTCAATGAAAAGAACTGTCAGCAGTTTAAAAGACACTAAAAAGACACAACAAGAGGTAATAAACAACTCCTAGAGCGACATCAGACCACCATAATACTGAGTCAGTCTGACTCTAGAGACCCAGGATGCTGCTGGTCTAGTTTCACTCAGACCACCATAATACTGAGTCAGTCTGGCTCTAGAGACCCAGGATGCTGCTGGTCTAGTTTCACTCAGACCACCATAATACTGAGTCAGTCTGACTCTAGAGACCCAGGATCCTGCTGGTCTAGTTTCACTCAGACCACCATAATACTGAGTCAGTCTGGCTCTAAAGACCTAGGATGCTGCTGGTCTAGTTTCACTCAGACCACCATAATACTGAGTCAGTCTGACTCTAAAGACCCAGGATGCTGCTGGTCTAGTTTCACTCAGGAATCCTGTTCAGTTTCACATTTCTGTGAATCAGGATCTGATTATGGCATTTTAATGATTGAGCAGTATTTTATTATGCTGTTATTATTGTTTAGGCTCTAAATGACTTTGCAGTCAGGTAGTTATTCAGATTTTTATTTATATTTATGTGAATCTTTATGTTTTGATTTGCCTGTAACTTTGCTGTTGTGCACCTGAATTTCCACACTGAGGGATAATTAAGGATTTCTATTCTATTCTTAACTATTATTATTATTATTATTATTATTATTATTAATATTATACATTGTTACCATAACAGGAGAATGGAGTTCACAGATTATCCTCCTGTTCTCACTCCTTCATTCTTAAAATGTCATTCTCATGTAGTTTGGTTTCTCATCCTAAAGTAACCAGTTAACAGAGTTAACAGATCATATGGGCTTTGTTTGGGGGCCTGATCAGCTGCACGTTCAGATCAGCTGTTCTCTGCCTCATCACCATAGAAACACGTCGGACCCGATATATTTTAATATTGTCCGACGGAGCTGTGTTTAGATAATTAAATAATGATGGACAAGGAAGAACGGACTAAATAAAAACTAAATCGTGGTGGTTACAGTTCGTTTAGGAAGCTAATATTAGAGAAGAGAGGCCGACGCAGATCTCACGTCTGAACCTGAACACTGTAACGTCAGAGAGTCTACGTCGTCCACCTAGAAGCTCCAGAGCAAAATAAATCAGCCCAGATTACCTAAATAATCAGAGGAAACGAAGTCTGCAGGAATACTTTGACATTTCTCATCGACACGTGAGCGAAGGCGCGTGAATGAGAGGTGAGGAAAGTAGGTGCCCGAGCGAGAGGCACGCGCGAGAACGACAGGAGAGAGAGAGAGAGAGAGAGAGAGAGAGAGTGAGCAAGTGAGGTGAGTGAGCAAGTGAGGTAAGAGAGAGAGAGAGTGAGCAAGTGAGGTGAGTGAGCAAGTGAGGTGAGAGAGAGAGCTGGAGAAGCACGCCGGTCAAAGTGTCCGGCGTGCTTCAGTTTTACGTCGGACAATTTTAATTTACGTCGGTAATGTCCGACGGTCCGGCGTGTTTTCGCAAACACTGTACTATGTTAGAACGTTGTTAAGAGGCATGAAAAAAAAAAGATTTAAGCTAATTTGTTTTACAGATTTGCTATAGCAGCTTTAAAGGGCAACAGCAACATGCATGTCCACGGTCTGGGGACATTTGTTTGAAACTCCCCAGATTTGCAGCTAATTGTTTGACAGCAGCGTCTCTCCTGGTCTGGCTAACCATGAGTATTGCTCCAGTCAGAGGACTACTTCCTGTCTTTAGAGACTCCGCCCACATTGTGAGATGTCATTGGTGGATATTGCCCTTACTTTAGAGCAGAGGTGGGCAATCCTGGTCCTCAACGACCGGCATCCATTATGTTTCACAGGTTTCCTTACCTCAATACACCTGATTTAAATGTTGGAAAACCTCCTCAGTTTACCTTCAACAGAAGCCTCAACATCACCACTAATTCAGATCAGGTTTATCATGTAGATGTCATCAAACCTATCCCCCATAATTCTGACCATGTGGATATCTGTTTCATCCTGTACTCGTTTGTTTCTGGACAGCCGGCAAGGAAAGATGAGAGGAAATGACGACTCCTTAAGTCACATATCACTCTTTGCTTTGCTGCCTTTTCTACTACTCTGCTCAGATGCTCCTTGTTTTTCTTCAAAAATGTGTACTTTCTTACGTAAAACCATCAAAGAAGTTTGGTCCATTTGTTACAATAAACCATCATCCAGCCTTACTAGGCTGTGTTGGCTGATGCTTCCTAAATGAACCCTAACAGCATTATGGAAGCCCCGTTTGGAGACCAAACACTGAACCAGACATAATTCAGGAACAGGCTGGCACCTAGAAGGTGTGATGAAGTGAGCGGTGCATGCCGGAGAGATGGAGGAAGTCTGCAGCAGAGAGAGGCAGTAGCTGGAGAACAGAACGTGAGCACTGAGTTGTTACTGATGGAACGGATAAGGATGCACCATGCTTGTAATTTTGTATTTATTGTGTATAGGGTCAGATGAATTCAGAATTAACTGGAAGAGTCTCAGCAAGAAACTGATGACAAAGAAGGCAGGGTACATTCTATTATCACTATTAATGCATCTGGCTATGTTTTATAACAATCCTTCAAGGCTCATGACACCACTGCTTCTCAGAAATGAGTTTCCATTTATTTTTATAGACTCAAATGAAATATATCCCGTATACTGTACACATGTGGTGATAATTACTTGACTATAACCTTCAATAATACTTATGTGTGGGGAAAGGCTGCAAAGGAAACAAGTTGCAGTTCAAATCCCATGTTTTTACCACAGAGAGTTTAAAAGTTCAGCCTTTATAATAGAACTGCTTTATGGCTGCAGCTGCAAAAACAATAGGATATGTGATGCATGCAGTAAACCATTACTGACCATAGCTTTGAAAAGGGTTTGATGCAAAACTGTAGAGGTTTCCTAACAGGTCATTTAGAGTTCTAATTCTCTAATTCTAATCTTTTTATAATAATTAGCAGTAGTGTCTTCAATCAGAGGTTCTAGAGACCCCGCCCACTTTGAGTGATGTCACCAGTGGGTGTGGTCTTTTTGTAGATAACTGGTAGAATGTAACTTTAAAATAACTAAAAATGTCTCTCTAACTACTTTAAATCTAAATTTTGGATCAACAAGAGTAAAACAGATGTTGGTTTGGTCATTTTTATGTTAGCTAAGATTAGCTGTGGCAGCCATTTTGAACTGGTGGACGCTGACTCTTTTTGTTCATCAGTGCTCAAAAGGTGAAGACTTGATGACTCTCAGGATTTGTTCAGACGAAATCCACCAGAAACCAGACCAGGAGCTCTGATGGTGGCTTTTATGATAAAATTGAGTTTAAAATATTTCAGTTGTTGATGTACATCCACTAGAAAAGACTTCCATCTATTGGTTTATGAGTTATTTTGGTAACAAAATGACTCCAATAACTAATACCAACATTAGAAGCAGAGTGTCCTGTATCACCTGGAGTGTGTGTAATGAAAACCTCTCGGCTCCCACCTTATCAAAGTTTAGCACATCTGTAAACATCTTAGCCTTTTGACTAAGATCATCTGAGTGTGGCTTGAACAGATTGAGACACACACATTGGTAATGGATGAATTCATTAGTGATACAGCTCTGACTCAATGGCTTTTAGCAAATAGTGTGTTTCTGCTTTTATAACAACAGACGTATGAAAATGTTCATATTGCTGATATATAAACCTCTCCATCACTATCAGATCACAGCATTTTTAACAGAATTCTAGAGTGTTTGCAGCACTAACAGCAGCTGTTGTCACTGATGCAGCTTTAGGCTCTTCTAGCAGGAATAAAACAATATTTCTATAAAGATCAATAAAATAACATTTTCACAAACAGCTGGGATATTTATGAGACTAAAGTTGTTTTATTGTTGGATTTCTCCAAAGTGGATCCAATGTATCTGAATTTGACAGCTTCACTATGACCTTTGATAGTAACAGATACTTCAATAGGTAAAACTGGGCAGCTAACCCGGTCCCAATATTCACACTGCAGCCTACGGCACTCTATGAAGTGCACTTGGAATTATGAGTAATACCCTTTGCCAAAGTCCATACCAATGCGGACTTTGACAGAATGCGTAGAGTGTGGAAAAGGGGGTGGGGACAAGGTCCTGATTCTCCACTCTAGAGAATCAGGACACCCTACGCACTCACACACCTCTGTGGGATTGCACAGTTGAGGGGTACAAGGGTGAAAGTGCGAGTAGTGGAACAGGGCCAAAGAGACACCTGTGGAGGAGTGGCAGCAGAGACAGGAGGAAGGTATGGGATATGTTGCTAACAGACACACAAACCCATGTCGTTGCAGTGTTGACACATTTTTTTTTGAAAAATTATCCACAAAACCACTGATAGATGTGAAAGACAACCAATAGAGCTGAAAAACTTAAGGATATGAGGTTTTAGTCCAAATGCAATGACACGGGCAAAAATAGTATTGCCCACTTTTGACCATTTGGTAGCAAACAATAAAGAGGAAAGTAATTTAATATGAAAAAATAAAATGATATTTTTCAAAAATGTCAGATAAACAGATTGGTTAAATTGTATTTTTCTGAAAAGAAAACAAACCTCAGATATGAAGGAAGCGATGAACGGCTAAAGGTTAGGCTTCAGGGTCATTAAAGATTTTCCACCTCCAACACTTCCTTTTGTCAACAATATTATGGGTCTTTAATGGAGTCCAAATCAGCAGCAGGTCAAACTGCGCTCAGCCCAGTGGCCATGAAGAGAAATCCAATCACGATGGGAATCATTAGGGTGGGTTGTTCCTCCTCGGGAGTGTGTAGCAGAGTGTGTGTGTGTTCTGATAGATGTGAGCATCCATAGCTGGAGTTTAGACTGTTAAAACAAACTGATGAAGTTCATGGTGTTGGAGCAGTTAGCAGGGGGGAAATGAGAACGTCAGCCGGAGACGTTTGTGAGCAAATAAACAAAACTGACATTCAGATGAGAGAGTGGGAGCTGAACTCGGCTTTCAGCCTATTAGATTCATTATAAGCAAACAATTGTTAGTCACAGGCTTTTATTGGTGGCTGCTGACGCTTGTAAAACTTAACCAGCGACCTTTATTCAGCTGAATTGTTTTATTTTTTCGTCTCGGTGCCCATGGGTGAAGGCAATTGAATTTGCTCTTCCTCCGAAGTAAGTTTGGAAATAAAAAATGACTTTGATCAAAGGAGGAAGTGGCAACAACACACTAACGTATTTCTGTACATTGAAAGGTCATGCCCCTCTAATAACTTTGACTTAAACCAGACAGATGGTGTTTGGCCATGCTCCAGAATATGAATCATAACATTGTGCATCTTAAGAAAGCCAGGGGGGTTCAGGAACCTCCTTTTTACAAATAACGCTGACAGCAACTCAAAAATGTATTTTTTGTGACGATTTAGGATATTTTCCATGTGTAACATTAGACCTTTACAGTTCCGTATGTGAATTTTCAAGTTCCACATGAATTTGCTGCTTTTGAAGTCTGGACAAATCAAACCTTGTGAGGGAGTCAGTGAACTCATGAACCATTCAAAGAGGTTTTCATTCAGCCCCAGGCTCTCAGCTACATTCTACACCACTCCCCTCTCAATGGGGAACTCTGATAAACTCTGAAGCTGAACTCTGGTAAAGACATTTTCTCTGATAACACGTTCCTGACTAGTTTGGACGTCTGGAAAAAAGAAAAAGAGAAGTGAGTGCTCCCATCAGTCTTGTGTCCTAACAGGAAAGCATCTACAGATCATGTTTACTATGTGGGTTTGCTTCCAGCAAGGGATTGGACTCACTCACAGTTTAGGCTCAGAAGAGCCATGGATAAAGAATGGAATCTAAACATCCTCCAAGAGGAACTCCTCCAACCATTCAAATGTCTGTTGATGATCAGTGACATTGATGAAGCACCATGCCATAACGACAAAGTCAGAACGAAGTCACTTAAGGAACAAAATATAATTTGAGTCCATGCTTGACCAGGAAACTTTCCAGAGCCTAATTGATTGTTAACATGTAGGCAGTCCTCTCATGGAAGGTGTAGGGTTATATAGGGATAAAGTTGTATATATTGAATATTATTATTATAATTATTCTTAATAATTAATAATAATAGTCAAAACCTCGTAATTAGGGCACCACCCAGTGTTTTCTTTGGAAGGTAAGCTGAGACAACCTTGAATATTATCCTATTTGTATTTTATTGTTATTTATCATTTATCAGTCTGAGTCTGAAAGAAGTAAGCTCTTTACCCATTTTCGATATGAAAACATAAAAATCACTGGAAGCCCATTTATGACTATATACGGATACATTTATTTACAGAAACCTCAAAATGAACATGTTATAACAGCAACACAGCAAAGTTAGGAATTTGACTTTGTAACCAGTTCAAGTTATTGATAAGATGAATTATTGAGGTTAAATAAATATTAATGACTAATGTTTCAGAGTGAGAAATGGTTTACTAATGAAATTAAGCTAATTTATTGACCTATGAAGGGAAGTTGAAGATTAAAGGATTTTAAGGAGGATGGATGGATGAAGAGAGTTAGGTTTAGCTAGCTTTACCCAAACTGCATCATATTGCAATAACCACATAGGTTGATTGTCTCACCGAACCACTGAACTTGAATCCCCGAGATACGTTGAGGCCTGAACAGACGGCTTCGTTTCCTCCAGCAGTCACAGTGGTTCCTGTTCCAGCTTGAAGAGAAGGCAGTCAAAGCATGAACGCTCGATGGGTGACTCAAGTGTGGAAGGGTATCAGAAGCTGATGGATGCAGATCTCCAGGATTTGGGCAAGCATGGCTCGCTCTCTCTTATGGCAGGAGGATGTCTTCATGTTCAGTAGTTTAGCTTCAGATTAACGCCGTCTAACTTTTGGTTTCTAACGACGGATAAAGAAAAATAAACTTTAAAACGTCTAAACTTGGTTGAGAAGAATGTAACGTGAAAATAAAAGAAAAGCTTAACGCCGAAAGTTTCTAAGACTACAGGTTTGGAGTCTGTTCTTCCGGGGAGGCCTCATGTCGCAGCTCTGCATCCTAGCTCTCTGGTGGGGGGAAGCAGGGCCAGCATGCAGGCAAAATGGTGAGGTCATCAGGTCATCTAAGCAGAGAGCCAGAGCAAGAGAAGAGTCGAAGAGAGACTGCAAGAGGGCAAAAAAAAAACAAGAGAGCTAGCAGTTAGCGCCTTCTGGTTTTAAAGGGGCAGAGGTGGAGTCTGGTTCAGCCAATGGTGTGGTTGACTCCACCTTCATCTGCATAAAGGGGAAGTACTTAGAAATGGCTTAAGGGGATTCATTTTTGATGAGAGGAATAAAGTTTCTAATCAATAAAATAAACCTTACCACTTTTCTCTCTGAAACGTGATGAATTAATCAGAATCACCTTTTAGACTGCGTGCATCATGTTTATTCTAAGCATAGAAACACATTAAATCCCACATCAGATTAATCAGAGAAATCAGTTACTCTTAGCTTAAGAGTACATTAGACGAATAACATTTCTAGTTTCTTGACTAGATTAGGTTTAAAAGAGATATTTTGGTATCATATTGATAAACAATATGAAAAGTCTTCAAGGAAAATTAACCAAAGAACTTTTACCTAAGTAAATCAAACAGGGAAAAATCAAACTTTATCTTGTAAACACATTTTAAAAGTAAACCTGTGGATATTAACCTTTCTTTATATCAATTTGGATCACACTGAAGTATTATTTCATCTGAAGCCTGTGAGGGTGGAGAGAGGTTAGCACAGATTTTTTCTTAAGGAAAGGAGAGACAAAGGAATTCCTCAGTTTTCCCCACTGGGTGAGAAAAGGTGGGGTGAGGGTCTTCTGGCTCCATCTCGTCTGTGGGTTATCGAAACTCCTTTGATCACCATCCTGAAAGTTTGTTATTTGAATAAGTATCACCAAGCTGTAAATTAGCATCAGCATTATCTTTACTGTCAACAGAAAGATGCAAAGAGGGGTCCTTCCTCAGGACAGGCATTTACGACTGCCTGTAGCTGTCGATCCTTCCAGGGTGTGAGGTTGTTTATGAAAAAGGTTAAATGTCACACAAATAATAATCTATTTCTTGATCCAAAATATAAACTTAGAAATAACGTCTGTCTGCTACAAAGGTAAACAAAAAAAACCCTCATGCATTCTGACATCAGAAGTTGACTGACATCATGTCACTGTAGAGATCTTGAAAAAGAACTAATGCTGCAACTATTTACTCTTTACCCTGAACTTAATGTGACTGTAAAAAAAGAACTCTTTGGAGCTGTTGAAATGCTGTAATTCTACTTCAGTATTTGTACAAACAACGGAAAGAAAAAGGATCTAAAAGACTGAAGCAGAAAGCACTGTGGGAACCATCCAACACTTCTGTCATTGTTAAAATAATATGACTGTATTTTGTGATGTCAATATTTGTGTAAGCTTAAAGGTACATAATGTAATTTGGTAAACAATGTAGCATAAAACATTTTTTCATGCCCCCTAACAACATTCTAACATAGTATTGTATCAATTCACATTTTAAAAGATTTCAGAATAAAGATGTATTTAATACAAGTGTTATATATCATCAGCACAAATATCTTTAACCTGTGATAAGGTTTTAGTTTGGCTGGGCGATAAATCAAAAATAATCGAATATCAAATTTTATAACTCTAATCGATGTCATTTTGCCCATAATTGTATGTTCGATATTTTTAAAATATGAAAAGAAGCCAGTAGGTTCTGGATGTCCGTGTCCCTTTAACACGACTCAACTAGTCCGCGTCACATGCGAGTCACATGACTCCTCCTCCTATACTCCTATACTTTGCATTTGCAGGAAATTTTAGTCTGTGGAGCAATTGTTGCTACAGCTCCATCTAGTGGACAACTTTTGTTTTTGAGCATACAGGTAGTTATCGTCCATTAATTGTTATCCAGGTTAACTCCTCAATAGATTGTGATATTGATTTGAGGTAATATTGCCCAGCCCTAGGCTTTAGTATCACTCACTGGATAATGAACTTACAAACATGTTGAATTCTTGACTCCTTCCTTCCAAGAACCAGGTCCTGTGTGTCCATTCAGGCTGATGATTCAACCCAATCAGAGGAGAGTACTATCAACTCTTCATCTGTTTATTAGGTCAGGGATTGTTACCCAATGATGATTGACAGGTTTTCTCCTAGGCAGTGTCATCAGGGTGATGTCAGAAATTGACTTTGTGTTCTGCTCAAACATGGATGGATGGATGGATGAATGGATGGATGGATGGATGGATGGATGGGTAGGTATGCAGATACAGTGGAGGAAATAATTATTTGACCCCTTGCTGATTTTGTAAGTTTGTCCAATGACAAAGAAATGAAAAGTCTCAGAACAGTATCATTTTAATGGTAGGTTTATTTTAACAGTGGCAGATAGCACATCAAAAAGAAAATCGAAAAAATAACTTTAAATAAAAGATAGAAACTCATTTGCATTTCATTGAGTGAAATAAGTATTTGAGCCCTCTAACAAAAAATACTTAATACTTAGTGGAAAAACCCTTGTTTGCAAGCACAGAGGTCAAACGTTTCTTGTAATTGATGACCAAGTTTGCGCACATGTTAGGAGGAATTTTGGTCCACTCCTCTTTGCAGATCATCTCCAAATCCTTAAGGTTTCGAGGCTGTCTCTGTGCAACTCTGACCTTCAGCTCCCTCCATAGGTTTTCTATAGGATTAAGGTCCGGAGACTGACTAGGCCACTCCATGACCTTAATGTGCTTCTTCTTGAGCCACGCCTTTGTTGCCTTTGCTGTATGTTTTGGGTCATTGTCGTGCTGGAACACCCATCCACGACCCATTTTCAGTTTCCTGGCAGAGGGAAGGAGGTTGTCGCTCAGGATTTGACGATACATGGCTCCGTCCATTTTCCCCTTAATGCGGTGAAGTTGTCCTGTGCCCTTAGCAGAAAAACACCCCCAAAGCAAAATGTTTCCACCTCCATGCTTGACAGTGGGGACGGTGTTTTGGGGGTCATAGGCAGCATTTTTCTTCCTCCAAACACAGCGAGTTGAGTTAATGCCAAAGAGCTCAATCTTGGTCTCATCAGACCACAGCACCTTCTCCCAGTCACTCTCTGAATCATTCAGGTGTTCACTGGCAAACTTCAGACGGGCCTGCACATGTGCCTTCTTAAGCAGGGGGACCTTGCGAGCTCTGCAGGATTTTAATCCATTGCGGTGTAATGTGTTTCCAATGGTTTTCTTGGTGACTGTGGTCCCAGCTAATTTGAGGTCATTAACTAACTCCTCCCGTGTAGTTCTAGGATGATTTCTCACCTTTCTCAGAATCATTGACACCCCACGAGGTGAGATCTTGCGTGGAGCCCCAGACCGAGGTCGATTGATGGTCATTTTGTGCTCCTTCCATTTTCGAACAACTGCAGCAACAGTTGTCACCTTCTCTCCCAGCTTCTTGCTAATGGTTTTGTAGCCCATTCCAGCCTTGTGCAGGTCTACAATGTTGTCTCTGACATCCTTGGACAGCTCTTTGGTCTTTCCCATGTTGGAGAGTTTGGAGTCTGCTTGATTGATTGATTCTGTGGACAGGTGTCCTTTATACAGGTGACTAGTTAAGACAGGTGTCTTTAATGAGGGTGACTAATTGAGTAGAAGTGTCTAACCACTCTGTGGGAGCCAGAACTGTTCTTGGTTGGTAGGGGTTCAAATACTTATTTCACTCAATGAAATGCAAATGAGTTTCTATCTTTTATTTAAAGTTATTTTTTCGATTTTCTTTTTGATGTGCTATCTGCCACTGTTAAAATAAACCTACCATTAAAATGATACTGTTCTGAGACTTTTCATTTCTTTGTCATTGGACAAACTTACAAAATCAGCAAGCGGTCAAATAATTATTTCCTCTACTGTATGTAGGCAGGCAGATCAATAAGTAGGAAAGTTGGATAGTAGGTGGGTATGCTGGTGAGTTGGTAGGTAGGTAGGTAGGTAGAAAAGTCGGTAGGCTAGCTACGTTGGTAGATCTGTGGGTAGGTCGTAAGTAGCTGTGCAAAAGGCACAAGTAAAATATATGTGCTGTATAGCTATAGTTAACAAGCCCTTGCTATACTTTTTTGAAACATTTTTGCTTTATTAAACCAATGTTTTAACCCTTTCACACAATGTGTCTCATATGTAATAAGCAGTTTTCTATGTTTCTAAGAGCTCTATCTTTTTAACAACGTTTGTACCTTCCTCAAAAAGTTGCTGTATTGACTCTTATCCTTTCTGCCCTCTGGTGGAAGATTTAAGTACTGAAGGTGGCAAGGGCTATTTTTTGTTTTTATTTGATTATTGTTGCATTATGAAATAATTACACAATAAATGAAAAATAAAACATTATTAGCAAACAATCGCTTCACATTTAAAAATCAGAGTTTCCTGATTATTATTATTATTTTAAATGCTATGGCCTTAAAGCGCTAAATGTCTCCTGAAATATTCAGCTTCGTATCGCTACTTTACTTTGTGAGGGATCACATTTATGATTGAGTCTTTTTAAAAGAGGTTCTAGATTGTGTCCTACCTGAGTAGTTGGTCAGTTGAAATCCCATTTAGTGGACCTCTAGGATCTTCAGGTCCAATGCAGTCAGCCATGGGTTAAAGAGACATAGAGAGAGAGAAAAGATCAGAGCTGGCTCTTTGAAGTATAACCATGCTGCCACATTTGACCTTGAGTCAGAATAAAGTGTGTGATATCACACCACTCAGAAGGAACTCACAAGATGTTCAAAAGTGTTTCCCTTCCTCTGACAAACAGATAGCTTCAATTAAGTGATGATCTGTGTCTTCTGGTGAACACTTTTAGTTGAAAAGTTGTCAAACTGTCAAAAGGCGTCTAAGTTTAAGTCAAGCCATTTTGTAAAGTTGATGTCTAAAGGCAGTCATGGTAGATAAATGTCTGCATTTAGTTATGATTGTCAAACATTAATGAGTGCTGCCGACATGAGGACTGGGTCTGAGATCATTACATCACTCACTGTGTTAATGGTCCTTCTTGTATTTTACTAAACTATCCACCTCAGTAGACTGCAACATTTAGTACACCCAATGTTGAAATAGTTATTATTAGTCACTGAAGTGTTGGGTTACTGGGCTATGTTTAAATACTAAATCATGGATATGAGCATATTATCTATGAATAAATTAACATTTTCCCCTAAAGTCCCATCAAATCTGTCTTCCCAACTTTGGGATAATTGAATGAAACTACAATATGAATGTTATGGATAAATATCTTCAACTTATTACCTTTGAGAAACAACTTAGTTCAAGATGGCCACCATGGTGAAGTCTTGGTGCGCTGGACTCAGACCCTTGGAGGACTCTCTATCCCCTGGGTTCTGATGTGAGCTTCAGTGGCGGTGATCATGAAACAGCCTGACTCCCCTCGTCTTGGCGACAGACTTCCTGGTAGATAGTTCACCATGGCGAGTCGATCTACTGATGGTACGATCAAGGTTTGATAGTTCTGCGATCAACTAGAGCCACTTTCCAAAATACTTTGTTTCTTGGATTAAATACAAACTTAAAAAAGTTGTAAAAGGTGTTAAAAGTTTATCTTTCAAGTTAACTAAAGTTGTTACTTAGTGAATGTTCTCATCCTCTGAGAGGTGCTCAGAGGTTTGTCTCGTTAAAGGCCTCACAGAACCATATCTGAGTTAGGAGGGTTGGACAGACTCATGGCAGTCAGAGAAGGTCCAGACAGATCCCGATGTCACATCATGAAGGCGAGAACTTGACATGGATCATTTCTGTGTTGGGTTGATTAAACTAAATAGGAATCAGAAGGCCTGGAAAGTTAAAGGGCTTTAACAAATTTATTCAAACTTTCCACTGTTTGACAAGAAACTCCTTAAAATATTTTAAAAGGAGCTTATGGTCTAAGTTCAAGTTTTTGCTAATACCTTAATACACTAAAGACATCAGTAAATGAGAGGAAACTGTTGAAGAACTAGTCATCAGACTCACAGGGGTCTCGTACCACGGAGCTGTGGGTCCTGTCCTGTCTGATAACATGTCATGTTTTCAGGTCAGGATTGTTCTTGTTAAAACGGGTTACACTCTGGTCTTCACTACTTTTTGACCTCATCAAACTTATTGTGCTTTACATCCAGAACATCGTGGGATTCATCATTCCTCTAAACATCTCACTATGTGGAACCTGCAGCCCTCCTGCCGGAACAGAACCCATCAGACTCACGGGTCGTCTAAATGGAAATCTCTCTGCACCTTTGGAGGGAAAAGTAGTTTCAGAAAATGACTGAGCTGACATCCTGTCATTGACACTTAAAGACTTCACTGAAGTGGATCCTTCTACAACCTCAAACTCTTTAGACAACTGCTGGCACTGGTTAAGAATGATCTCACTGATGAATAAATAACTTCCACATGTAAAATTGATGCTTAACAGATATTTTGATTATTTAACAGCAACAGGAACAAAGTCATGACACAAACAGTTTGGCTTTCAAAGCCAGAAGCATTTGGCTAATCAGCTAGATTCACTCTTTAATGTTTTAACAGCGTGTTAGCTAACTGATATTACTGCCTGTAGCCGTTTGATTGACAGGTCTGGCAAACATGAAAAGGAAGCTGAGAGCTGCTGCTGAACGCTACTGTCTGTCTCACATTTCAAGCTATCGGCTTCCACCTAAAGATGGAAGAGAAGCTAAAAGCTTTGAGGAGGGCTGATACAGAAAAACATGACCTGGAAGTTGTAATAGCGTCCAACGTGTGGCCCGTGGGCCATTTGCAGTACTCAGGGGGATTCTCCCTGGCCTCTGGGCAACATTTTTAAATGGTACAATTTCATCCTCCAGCAGCCTGATGGTACAGATTGTTACTAAAGTGAAGCTGAACAAAAAAATGCAGGTTAATAAAAATATTTGTAAAATAGTAAGGATTAGGTATTTATTTTTTATTGTTTATGTAATTTCTTGGTGAAAAACCCACAATCCCTCCCTGATTTTAACTCCCTGATCCTCCTTTCATAACCCCTGACTGAATCCAGCAGCGTTCCTGAATCCAGGGACCCAGATCCTGTTATTGTTGCTGATAATGCCCTCAAATTTATTTTACAGACCAAGAAATATTGAGTTAAGAATGTATAGATGATTTTCTTTGGTTTGTTTTGTTTTATTTTTGAATGAAATAAACTTAATTTAAAAAGAAAGAAACAAGAGAACAATTGTTCAATCAAATCCAGGGAACTTGATGCTTTCCTTTCATTAACCCCTTGTAGAGTTTTGTCGCAAAATCCCATCAAACCGCAGCTGGCCTTAGAGCAGGCTCGGTGCCACATGGGGGCTTACAAGGGCGTCGCTGATTCTGTTGTTGTTGTTGTTAGGAACTAGTGTTAACATTTTCATTTAAAATTCTAGTCATATAAAATGAAAAAAAAACAGTTTAATTTTAATGAACCTAACAAATTTCAAACTAGACAAATTGTATCCACTGATTGGTCGATACAGGCCAACTACACCTCTAACGTCATCACATATGCTTGGTAAAGTTGGTTCATAAGCAGCTAGCATACTGCAGGCTACTTTAAAGAAAACGGACACAAGAAAAAGAAAGAAACCAACAACACACGAGACTGTAGCAGCTCTGGACCACACAGAGACCTTCATCACCTACTGATACTCAGCCCAGCAGCAACACTGCTCATTGATTACTGACACAATTGAGTTCTTCATCTCAAATGATTTAGAATTAAGAGGACCCATAGACTCTGTTAATGACAGACATCAAGCTGGAAGGGGACTTGTTTGAGTTCACTTTGAAACAGAATGAAGAGCTTGTTCAGGTCTGATTCCCAAAAACGCCACCTAAACTTCATGATGCTCAGAACCAACTGATTGAACTGATGTGTGTGATCAAAACAGGAAACGGTGAAAGATGTGGGTCAGGCTTGGTTTAAGGACTCTGTTAAGGTGGACTGAGAAGAACCCGACTGGCCATAAAAACTTTTATATTGTTATTTGATACGTGGATCAGAAAAGCCTCATTAAAGAGCGAGTGACCACAGATAGGTCTGATGCTCTGTCACTGACTGACTTGGTTCTTGGAGAGCTGTCAAACGTTGGAGTTGACTCAATAAATCCTGAGTCAGTGTTACGATGTGATGTCTGGGAAGGACGGAGGAAAATAGAAACGGATTCAAAATGGATTAGAGAGAGAAATGTCATACATTCAAATGCGTTAATCATCAGCTTCACCTGGGTTTTGTGCACGTCGTTTCATCTGACAGCCCACAGAACATGTTTATTATCTGCAGTCAGATGTACACAAAAATAGAAACCTGTAGGAAAATCTGTGGAGTAGATACAGCATTGATTGTGATATTGAAATCACACGAGACACTTGTGGAGTTTCTGAATGATGTTGAAGCCTGGAGGACAGGTGCTGATGATGTGAAAATCTATGAAGCTATTACAGAAGCGACATCTAAATGTCTCCCCTGTGTAATGCAGAAGGTTTGGGGACTGATGGATCCACCAGGTAAAATGGTCCAGGGTGAAAACACAGTTCAGCTCATCAAAAGCACATCTGTTTGCATTGAAACTCTAAGGAGTTTACAAAGCTTTGTACCCATAGTTTGAACAAGAGCAGCGCTCCTTTTCCTCCCAAACGGCATCGTCAGGTACCCATGTTAGGGATGTGGAGATTCACCGATTTGAACCGGTGGTCCGATCATGACGTGTAAAATCCGACTGCACCGGTAGCTTCAGCGTGCATCGGCTCAGCTGCCCACATAGCAAGCATTATTGGGCCGATGCTGGCTGAGCTCTGGCACTGTTGGCTGAGGTCTGGGTCGGCCGACCCACTTGTTTTTTTGATTGGCCCAATTCAGATGTGCAGTAGTTGAGCTGATACTTTATTTCTTTTTTGGCCCGATTGCGGTTCAGTACAATATTCCCGAAGGTGGACACAATGCGGGGGACACATGTAATGCAGTGTGTGGCCCGACAGCAAGGGTACGAGCCTCTGCCTGTTTTATAAAAAAACCGTTGGCTTGATTTTGGCTCAGTGTCGGCACTTTTGGCGATAAAGCAGATTATTGCTTGATTGACAGTTCTTAGAACAGTAATGTTTAGGATCTCAAAACAAATGTACAAAAATCCTAGCAGTTTTTCCTGCAATCAGGAATGTGGGATTATTTTGCAAATTATTATTTAATTTAAAGACAAACAATAAAAACGTGACCACATTTTAAAAATATGTGCAGCATGGCAACTAGATCAGCAAGAAGAACTTGTGCTGGCTGTTTATTCTATTTTAATTTTCTTTTTATCAGGGTCTGGGTGAAAACCCCCCAAACACAAACAAATAAAATAAATAACTTTTTAAAAAGGCGCAGTTTTCTGTTCGTAACACTGCTTTCCTGTGGAGTTACAGCAACCAGCTGTTCAGCAGATCTGAGATGAGCTCAATAAACTTCATGATTTTGCGTTCCCGGCATAAATCTCCTGCTGTCGGCAGACTGTCCGTGCAGCGAGTGGAGAATGACTGTCATCCGGCAAAAACTGAACAACTATCGGCAACTATCGGCTCACTGTATGAGGACGGTCAAGTGTTCCCGGCATAAATCTCCTGCTGTCGGCAGACTGTCCGTGCAGCGAGTGGAGAATGACTGTCATCGCGGCAAAAACTGGACAACCATCGGCAGCTATCGGCTCACTGTACGAGGACGGAAAGTGGACAGTTGGAGCTGCGCTGCGCACCTTCGCTTGACTCTCTGGTAAGTAGGATTTAACAACAGATATTTTGCCCAAAAAATAATCATTGTCAGTGGTTAATGAGTCTAATGTTATAGGCTTTCAGGAAATGTCACTGCAACATAACTACAAAATTCCTGAACATCAGCTAGCTATCTGTTAGCTAGCCTAGCAGCTAGCGGGTAGCCCTGAATTAAACTACAGACAAAACATCTATAAAAAAATCAATTGTCAGACTCAGGGCTCGCTTTAACGGAAATATCCGGTCAATTTAACGGGTTACAATTTACACAGTAGTGTGTGTGCGTGACTGTGCTGTTGTAATGTCACAGAACGGCGACATACCTTGAATTCACAAAAAGTTACCCAGTGCTTTAAGTGGGCCGGTACCGGGACTTCTAAATTTGACCCCTCAGCGTACCGGCACTTTTTTCCAGCGTTCGGTCCGTACCGGGAGTTTTTCCTGTATTACATCAATATAATTTTGAATTTTCCCGGTGGCCGTAGTTGCCTCTTATTACGAGCAGCGCATAGCGGGAGGTGTGGAGAAGGAGGGAGAAACGCAGGTGGATGAGAAAACTCATCTGTCACCCGTTTACGTCGTATTTAGTGACTCCAGGAGGGTGAAACAGAATTTGGTGAAACGCCGGATGAGAGAGGAAAAGCGGGGACTGGCGTCCCCTGAACAGACTGCTCCACAGAGCTCAGTCCTGCCTCCTGCAGCTCCAGATCTGGTGCTGCTGCAGCAGGTTGTGAAACACCCCACGTCAGGAAGCTGAGATAAGTCTTCAAATTGGTTTTAAAAGACAATAATTTAAATATTAATGATGGAGTTGGAAAGAGCTCGCGCGCTCATGGAGAGGAAAGCTGCGCGTCATGACGCAGCTGGAGAGGAGCAGCGTGCCATGGCGCAGTGGATCAGACAGGTGGAGGGAGGAGGAGCTGAGAGAGCAGCAGGTAGACTCTTATAATGATCAGATCATTGTCAGTAATTAGTTTTTTCTTTCTGGGCATAAAATGGACCAGAGTGTCAAAACAATGTCGACTTTTCTGTGTCTGAACAGTAGTAGAAAAACAACTATTTGTCTCAAAACGTTATTTCAACCACAAACTAATTAATGGGGATCTTGTGCACAAGAACATATGTTTAATTATTTAAATATATATATATATATATATATATATATATATATATATATATATATATATATATATATATATATATATATATATAAATAACATTTCTATTGGTATTGTAAATATATATCTATAAATATATTTCTATATGGATGGATGGATGTCTACATGGTATCTTCAAGTTTTTGTATTTTTTTTCATCTTAGAAAAAGTCAGTAAAACTGGTTTTTATCCAAATGAAGGAGATTTATGGTTCATTTTCTACAGATCAAGTAGCCTTTAGCCCTCATCACTACAATGTGAAATTTACAGTCAATCAATGTGATTGGTATCAGTGATCTGCAGCAAAAAACGTGATTGGAGCATCCCTAGTTATTATACATAATAACCTGATGAAGTTTAGATTTAAAGGTTGTAATAGATGTCAGAGTATAAATCTCAGGGTGTTTAGTAAATGTTCCAGTCTCATGCTGCTGCAGAGCTGAAGACAGTAGAGGTGTTGGAGATGATGAGGAGAGCCAGACTCAAAGTCTGCAGAGCAGAACTGACGGTCTAGTTAACTAGACTGGAGCTGAAGATCTTCACTAGACCTCCTGTGACATTTATTATGAACCAGGTGTAGAAGAGAGGACAGATAGAGAAGTGTCTTGTCCTAAATTGTCTTTTAGACAAATAGAATCCAGTGATGGGAGTCTACAGGTATGAGGGGAGGACACATTGGGAAGCATTAGTGACTAAACTGATGACTGAGTGAATCTGAATTTCTTTCAAGAGGATTTGATTTAGAACTGGCTTTGTTCTTTTGTCATTTCTGAACAATAAAACTATAGATATCTCTGTGTGTGTGTGTGTGTATATATGTGTGTATATATATATATATATATATATATATATATATATATATATATATATATATATATATATATATATATATATATAAAATCTCGAACTAATGTTTAAGGAGAGTACTGGCACTTTTTTTTTCCCACTTAAAGCACTGGTCTGAACTACATAAGTACGTCGCCTCCGTAACGTCTGCCACACGCAGCCTTCATTTCTCAGTCATTTATGATCGGAATGTTTTTTAAAAGGTACATTAAAACATCAGTCATAGTTTGCTCTTCTCTGTTCCGTTGTTCTCCAACTGCACATTACTCTTTGTGTGTAGTTGTGTGTGTGTGTGTACTGGAGTAACAGCTGATTTGCAGACTTCCAGCAGCATAACCAGTAGATAGCTGTGGGCTGCAGCTTCTCAGCTTTAAGATTCATTTGGAAATTGTTCTGATGGTTCAAACTATTTGTGTTATGGTAATGAAAATGCATAAATTAATTGCTTGACTACATTATATCTTAAGTGACATATATTTTCCTTTGTCACTATTAATGATGGCCTTAATAATTAAAGCATGTTTTTTGTGTATTTGATAGTTATAGGGGGAAAATATGAGTCTAAAAAAATATTTCTTTCAAGATTAAGTAATTTTTTCAAAATAAAATACTTAGGTTCTTTTTTTTTCATTTATACCTCCAAGATACTACAGTTTGTACAATAACAGTGAACCATACTGCCTATTTTTGCAAACACTTAGGTGGCAGCAAAGTTGTGTTGTTATCCAATTTAAGTGGCGACGTGGGCTTGTCCTCAAATGTTAATGTAAGAGGCGTGGTTCTCCTTCAGCTGGTAATCCAGGTCATCTTCCACTCTCTATAGCTGCTGCAGCTAATGGCAGGCTGAGAGGTGGCTGTTTTTTGCTTCGTGACCGCTGATAACCTGGGCCTCATTTTAAAACTTGCTCACACAAAAAAATGGGTCCGAAAGTGGCATAAGTCACTTTCTCTGCAACGTTTGGGATTTATTCAGACAAGTAACAGAAAAATTTGGTAACTTTATGCAAACTTTGAACCTTGCTGCTTGCATAAGCATATTTTGGAGACTGAAAACCTGGCCGTCATTTAAGACACATTTTCAGACTTGAGTGGACTGATATTAGCGTGATAGAATGAACAACTTCACATTTCCTGCCTGATGTCTCTTTGGATTAAATTAAATGTTTTGTTACCCACTTTAGATCTGGAATATCTGTCATCATCTCTGAGCTCCATCTCTGTCGCGACCAGTGTCACTCAGAGCGCTTCGTGTATTCACGGCTCCAGACCACAACCCTCAGGTGTAAGTAAGTAAATTTTATTTCTACAGCACCTTTTACAGACAAATCACAAAGTGCTTCACAAAAAAAATGAATTAAGACAGAATTAAAAGACAAAAAAAAAGCATCAAGATAAAATAAGACTATTGAAAGGAATAAAAATAATAAAGGATAGATTAAAAGTTTTTTAGACAAAACAAGAGACAAAACAGAAAAAAGGCAAAAAAAATTAGACAAAATAAAAGACTATAAAAACAAATTAAAATAAGGAAACAAATTAAAATTATAATTAAAACACATAATGATTGAAGTACAAATAGAAATGGTTAAACACTAATAAGAGAACAATAAAGAGCAGTTTTAAATAATTGGGTCTTCTGCTGCTTTTTAAAGGAGTCCAGACTGTCTATACAGCGTCAAACTAAAGGAAGGTCATTCCAGAGTCGAGGTGCAACAGACTGGAAATCTGGTCCTTGGAACTGTTAGTAGATTCTGGTCTGTGGACCTGAGGACTCAGGTTGGAACTGTTAGTAGATTCTGGTCTGTGGACCTGAGGACTCAGGTTGGAACTGTTAGTAGATTCTGGTCTGTGGACCTGAGGACTCGGGTTGGAACTGTTAGTAGATTCTGGTCTGTGGACCTGAGGACTCAGGTTGGAGCTGTTAGTAGATTCTGGTCTGTGGACCTGAGGACTCAGGTTGGAGCTGTTAGTAGATTCTGGTCTGTGGACCTGAGGACTCGGGTTGGAACTGTTAGT
>SSNR01000828.1:75176-90690 GCA_006937965.1 Callopanchax toddi | reverse complement strand
GAGCTCTACATGTAGTGTGTAGAGCTCTACGTGTAGAGTGTAGAGCTTTACGTGTAGTTTAGAGCTCTACGTATAGAGTGTAGAGCTCTATGTGTAGAGTGTAGAGTTCTACGTGTAGAGCTTTATGTGTAGTTTAGAGCTCTACGTTTAGAGTGTAGAGCTCTACGTGTAGAGTGTAGAGCTCTACGTGTAGAGTGTAGAGCTTTACGTGTAGTTTAGAGCTCTACGTATAGAGTGTAGAGCTCTATGTGTAGAGTGTAGAGCTCTATGTGTACAGTGTAGAGCTCTATGTGTAGAGTGTAGAGCTCTATGTGTAGAGCTCTATGTGTAGAGTGTAGAGTTCTACGTGTAGAGCTTTATGTGTAGTTTATGTGTAGTTTAGAGCTCATTAGAGTTCATTAGAGCTATGTAGCTCATTTTACATGTAACTCATGTAGAGTGGCTTTCTGACAACCAGAAGGTTGTGGGTTCGACCCCCGCTCCTGTCGGCTCACCTTGTTGTTGTGTCCTTGGGCAGCAGGACACTCCAGCCACCTGCTGGTGTTAGTCAGAGCAGGCTGGTCCTCTGAGAGAAATGATCAGTAGTTCTACAGAACTCACATCCTCAACATCACAATCAAAGCCAGACTCTGGAGGAGAAGCAATTTCCTCTTTCATGTGATTAATTTTCTCTTTAAAGTTACCAGAATCCAGTCCAAGAAAGACAGAATTACAGACATCAGCTGGACACTTGTCTTAATTAAAACCATATCGTTTCATTTATTTGGTACCACTTTATGAGTGGCTGAGGCGCCATTCCAGACACTTTGTAGGTTGTTACTTTTTAACCTCTTCCTTCTTGTTCACACTGTTCTGTTCTTTTTAAAAACAGGTTTTTATTTTGTTAGTTTCTGCCTTTTCCACCTGTGAGGGAGCTTTGCTGTCCTTAGCTGAGTGAACACAGAGCAGTCAGTGGTCTCTGACCTGCTCCAGGTGCTGGGTGGTCTCTTTGACGGCTTTAAGTTGAACAGCCTCTCTTTTTAAAACGGTTCTATAAACAGGTTCAGATGTATGGTACAGAAGATCCACGGCGCTCTGTGGCTCAGCAACATGCACATTTAGTGAATTCCACTCACTTTTTAGGGCTTTCTTTCAAAAATGGCGTCCTCCTCAAAAGTTTACCTGTGCTCAACATGCAGCAGACGGTCTGACCCTGACTTGACCCTGGAGTTGTCTTCGTCTTTCTTTGGAAGTTTGGTCACCCTTTGAGTTTTTGGTCTCTTCAGTTTGTCCTCAGTGCTCCTCTTGTGTTCACATTCAGGGAGGTTGTCCTGAAACTTCTGAACAGCTGTAGTCAGAGGAGCATCAAGCGGTCTTCTCTTTACCATGTGGGTCAACATTTATCTTTCTAAGCTCCGGAGGTCCATGTTCAGTGTGGTACACGCCAACATCTGATGCTGGTTTTCACAAAATGTGAAATAATTTCCACTTTGTTGGTTATTTCAGTGACCATTGTGGGTTTTTCTATGTTTCCATGTGTGGATGTTGTTTCGGGTGTGTAGAACGAGGACTATCGTCTGAAAGCCAAAGCCCTCCTTCAGAGAAGGTCAAAATGTTTTTCTTGTTAACAGATCCATTATGAGAGCAAACAAGCCAAACGCAGTCATTAAAGACAGGTGGAGGTTTGTGCTTTCAGTCAGAGCACCGTCCACATCCAGGGAGATTCACTCTGGTATTTCTAAATGAAGAAGTCTGTGGAGCAGGTTTGCTTTGTGGCAACAGCCAAAAAGAAGAGCTTCCAAAATAAAAGCTGGAATAATATAAATCTGAATAGTAGAGTTAAATGAACAGGATTTTATAAGGAGGGAAATAAGTTCTAAAGTAATTCATTTGATTTTATCTGGTAGATTAATATTTATTCAGTGTGATTTAAATCTATAGTAAATAACAAATTTACACCAGTAAAATCACAGTCTGTGATCCTGTTGATGGTATCGGGTTTTCTTTCCCACCATTCGTTAAATCACATGATCATTTAGTCAGGTCGAGGTTCTTTGACTTGGACCTGTTTAGTGAGAACAACCAGCTGTGCTCATTTATGTGTGCAAAGTGCAATAAGCTTATCTGGAGCTAAACACACCTCCTAAAAAGTTCCTAATTCCTAGTTAAGGATTAACTGGGTGGAACTTGTCATATGGTGTCAGCCAGTGATGATAATTCACTGCTGAGAGGCAATTCTCCAACAAAGAGCCAAACAGACGTCCTGGGAACCAGAGAACATTGGCTCTCGCCCCTCGTTTCCTCCAGCCTTTAGTCGTTCTCAGAGTGGATTGAAGAAGTCTTGTTGTCAGCATCAAACTGAAACGTAAAAAGAAGTTTACTACAAAGTAGAAGTCAAAGATGTAACTATGTTTTTAGGAGGAGGTCTCAGGTTCAGACTGGGTTTAGTGGGTTCCTCTTGTGAATGTGTTCGTTTTCTCTGGAAATCCATTTATGCTTTTTTAAATATTATAAAATATAATAAAACACCTCTGTGTTTTAGGCCCAATGTGCTGTACAGCATGTAAAAACATAAAATAAGACGGGATGTCACAAAACGAGTTAAAATAAAATAAGTGACACATTAAAATACAAAGTCAAGATCCAAATGAGCTAAGGTTGTTTTTGGTGTCAAACGACCAAAGAAGAGTTGTCCAGTGACATTTAAAGGACCAATATGTAACTTTTTCCTATTTTAAATCTCCTCCTTGATCCAGTCTGATCCAGTCTGATCCAGTCTGACCCTTTACAGGTTCATGAAAAGTCTTGGATCCAGAATACCACGTCTGTAACTTCTGAGTCTCTGGTCCGGTGTCCTGAAGTCTCACAAAGTCCCGTATCTCAGAGGGTTAGGCTAACCCAATGTGGCTAGCTGTTATGCTAGCTCCGGAGTGTTTTTAGCTCCTGATTCCTGATTTTTCCCATCTCTCCCTGCTTGAACAGCTGATTTCTTTGACTGAGTGATGAACCGCTCCAGTAGAAAGCAGTGAAGGCTGAGGAGACATTTAACAGGGAGATTTAGGGCTTTCTGAGCAGAAACTATGGGGCTAACGGTTTTATGACAGTGACTTAAAATGGACACTAGGGGGTGCTAAAAACAATCCAAACTGCATGTCTGCCTGTAAGCAGTGAGGAGTCTGATGGCAGCACGTTCAGGAGTAGTAATGTGAATCTAATTTTATTAAAACTGAGTTACATTTATTGAAGTCAGCTGACCTGAATCTGGACCTGAGATGATTTGAATTTGTTACTTCAGACGTTAGAGATGACTTGTGCTGTGAGCTGGCGTTTTATAAATAAACCTTTCTCTTGGAAGAAGCAGCAGGTCAGCTGACCTGAGTGACTGAGAAGGCTGGTGAAGAAGCAGCAGCTTGGAGCGATGCTGTAGAGCGGGGCGGGGCTTTAAAAGCAAATAAAGAATTTTTAAATGAAGCAAAAAATGTGACTTTATTTATGAGCGCCATTTAAAAGACGAGCAGCAGAGAAACCAGAAGATTATAGAAACTCCAGCTTCCTCCAACAGGCTGAACAAATGAGCACGTTTAAAAATGTTCTATAAATCTATCAGTCCTGGTTCCTGATTAAACTTATAATAAACACACCTCTGATATCTTTATCTTTCCTGACTGAGACCCTTAACCTTTGTTTATTCTGAAGAATCAGCAAAAACTAACAAAAGCACAATAAACATTTCCACATACAAAATAGAAATAATAAAATTTGTAATATATATTTTTTTATAACATATTGTATTTTTATTAGAGAATCAACACAACTTTTCTGACATTTAAACCCAAGTTAAAAATACCTGCATGTTCAATTATTTTTGAAATAAATATTAATAATGTTTGAAATATGATATAAATCTCTGGGGGTCTTATTAATTATGACATAAAGACACAGCAGAGCAGGTTTAAAGACCTGGAATCGACGGCAGGATGAGACACTGACAGAAACCACAGACTAGATGTGGTGGTCGGCTGTCTGCCTGGTGTGTGTGTGTGTGTGTGTGTGTGTGTGTGTGTGTGTGTGTGTGTGTGTGTGCTTTTTGTGGGGGAGGGATGAGAACGTCGTTCATGTGGGGTCATTGTAAAGCACCAGGTTGTAATTTCTTTGTACGGAAGGCGCTTTATAAATAAAGCTTTGACTGACATGGTGGGACAGAACTAGTCAGGGTCACAGCTGCATGGGGCTGAGACCTAGCCTGGTAAACCAGACTATAGATCCACATCTAGCCTGGTAAACCAGACTATAGATCCACATCTAGCCTGGTAAACCAGACTATAGATCCACATCTAGCCTGGTAAACCAGACTATAGATCCACATCTAGCCTGGTAAACCAGACTATAGATCCACATCTAGCCTGGTAAACCAGACTAGATATCCACATCTAGCCTGGTAAACCAGACTAGATGTGGATATCTAGTCTGGCCATGATCCATTGAAACAACTTATTTAGCTGTCACTCAGTTCCTGGTCTCAGCTAAAAAAAAAAAAAAAACCGTGTCCAAGCAGCCAATAAACCCTCCTTCAAAATAAAAGCCTTACGTTCCTCTATCTGGTCTCGTCTGAGGAAAAAGCTCAGATCTAGATCGTCTAGAGTTGATAATAAAGTCGTTTCAAAGGAACGCGGTTCTTGAGCTGCCGCCATGTTGTTTAAATTCAGGGTCGGAGCTCTGACATCATCAGCTAATCCCACCCACCAAACCGTTAGAGCGCTGTGATTGGCCCGGTACGAGACTGACCGGACCAATCGGTGGGCTAGTGGAGCAGGGCTAGACCTTCAGGTCTGCTGCAGACCTGAAGGTCTAGTTTACTGGACTAGCTGAGACCAGGAACTGAGTGACAGCTTAATACTTACAATAAACAAAAAAACACAAAAATCTAACAGGAAGTAGATCAAACTGCAACATTAGTCCCCCTAATGGTTAAAGAGCAGAACTTTAAAACTCTTTGATTGAACAGTTTATGGTAACGTGCTGAGGGGCTGCTGCTCTATATGTGATATTAATTACAGCTGACTCTACTTAGTGATGCTGCCATGAGTTTATCTGCTGTTTTACTCCTCTCACATGTGTAGGATGCTACGTATGGCTATCACAAACATCTGTTTTTGCAGACGTTCCTAGCACATCTGTCTCTCTACACCAACATTTCACCCTCATGCCGTTGGAGACGGATGATCCACGTTCTTGAATCGGGTTCAGCTGGACGTCTCTTCCTGTTGAAGGAGAGATTTTCTCCATCGCCCTGAGCCAGCTCAGCGCTCAAAGACACGAACCATCAGTTTACTCAGCCAGACCAGTTTGAACAAACACTAGAAGGAAATGTTGATGTCTGCTGTTGGACCAACGAGGTCTGATTATACCTGAGCTGCATTTCATTGGGCTGAATTACAATAAATTAGATTCAAGTACTTTATAATAGGATGGAATTGGATAAAGATTAACTTGAATTGGTTTAATTTTATCCAGCTTTCCTTTGACATGCTGGCCTTTCCCTGTAACGTGCTCTGACAGGAGAGCTGTTGAAAACTGGACAGCTTCTATAACGGACTATAAATTACAGTGGGTTTAGGGAGAGTGGTGTGACGGCTCTGCTTTTAGAGCAGGAGCAGAAACTCCAAAGTCTGTGGTCGTTTCTTGTATGCTGTCCGCTGTATGCTGGGTGCTGTTGCTTATTTCACTCACACACTCACACACTGACCAGCAGCAGGTCATCTGGGTCGACAAAAGGGGAAGTTTGTGGTCGTTTGGCTGCCAGCGACTCAACTTTAGGACAAAATAAAACCTGGACAGGCACATCCTGGTTCACAGAGGAAGACTTCTGCATTCAGAAAAGAAAACACTGATGTTCACACACACACACACACATGCACGCACACACATAGAAAATGACAACACACACCCAGGATGAAGAAAGTAAGGGAAGTCAAAGATTTGCATGAATACAATTTAACTTGCAAAAACAGACATCTTTAGCATGTTAGCAGCTACATGTTGCCACATTTAGCTCCTTATAACAGTAATAATGAGATGTAATACGTTATGATCAGGGTGCACATAATTAGTCTGCCAGTACGCACGTGCACCAGAACCTACTGGCCAAACGTACCTCTGTGGACCAGCGCCTTGGCGGTCCTGATGGCACGGCCCATGATCTGATGAGCGTCACATCCTGTTGCAGCGCAGCCAATGAGTGCTCACATGGCCTCTGAAGCTGGTGGACACACACGGCAGGACCGCCGACACACACACACACACACACACACACACACACACACACACACACGTGGCACCGGTAACACACGCACAGAACCTCAATGAGTGAGCGGTGGTTAGACGTACGAGACGTTGTGAGAGAACCTCATTCCTCCAGGACTGTGTCGCTTGTCAGCTACAGAATTATCATGTTGGCTGAATGTTTAGTTTAAAACCTCACATTTATATTTAGACTTCAGCCTTTAGAAAAAAAACTTTAGATTTCATTCTAAATAGGATCATTTTTATTTGAACCTAAACATCATAAAACCTGCTGAAAGCTGGAGTTTTATGGTTCTTTCTTCATGAAACTCCGTATAAATGATCATTTTTCAGGGTTGGGTGGAAGTTTAATGTCATCAGATCCAGGAAGTAGTTCTAAGGAAGCTGTGGAACAACACAATTACAAGTCTGACGTTCTAACTGAAATAAAGGATATTTATAGTTTTCATGCTATGATGAAGACTATGTTTCCAGAATGTCCTTCTTTATACTCCTGATTAAATTACTGAGCCACAAATCCAAAATAAATGAATTAACTGAATAAATTGTCAGATGTATAAATTAGTTATTTATTACTGGTCTCAACTGACAAACATGATTTCATGTCAAACTATTAAAAACCACCAGATCAAACCAGTGTGCTGGTGGACATATTCACAGCAGCTCTTTGGGGAGTTTAGTTCCTGCCTGACTGGAAAGGCTCTGATCAGGGTTATCGACATAAATCCTGACATTAAACCAGTCTGTCCTGTACGTTTGAGCTGTCTAGGCCTGGAAACGCTGCTCAGAGTTCCTCTGGTTTCTGCAGCTGGTTGTTGCCCTGATATAGACTTATCCAGACTTTAGGTTTTTATAGGACCAGAATCAGGAGCCTGCTGTCTAAAACTCTTAACAGAAGATCCTTCCGACCCACAGCTAGATCCATTTTGAATGATTCTACAAAAAAAAAAAAAAACAACTAAATATAAATGAAAAATCTAGTTTCCTTCTAGGACTAATGAAGAATTAGGGATTGGTGAAACGCTGCCTCTATAAAACAACTCTCATTGTAAAAACATGGTGACTCTCAGGCTCTGCACTCAGTGCGTTTACATGCAGATCTAAGTCGAGCTAGATCGGTCTAGGTCGATCTTATGTTAATAAACTGAGAGCCTTTATCCTAGTTTACACGTCTGTTAGAAAACCGAACTCTTAAATGAAGTTCGCTCCACTCCGCTA
Source organism: Callopanchax toddi (assembly GCA_006937965.1). Classification (NCBI taxonomy): domain Eukaryota; kingdom Metazoa; phylum Chordata; class Actinopteri; order Cyprinodontiformes; family Nothobranchiidae; genus Callopanchax; species Callopanchax toddi. The sequence goes on along the minus strand of SSNR01000828.1, from coordinate 83,190 downwards.
CGATAGGGGGCGCCATGTCGGTGTTCTGCCAGTTGTTTTCTTAGCGTTTAAAAACTCTTGTTTTAATCTAAACGCTTCTATCGGTCACAAATGTGATCGGGCGTCTTCGTGTACCCAGCGCTGGCAAGCTGTCCGTTTGTTTTAGCTGCTATCGTCTTTTACCGCTACTGATTTGTTTGTATTCCCACTTCCGCGGTGTCGTCACTCCCGGAGGAGGAGCTCCCAGACAGGATTAGCTCGACTAAGCTGTTTACATGGAGGAGGAAGTCGAGCTACGACCGCATCATCTGGGAGCTTTAGCTCCATTAGATCCAGTTCCACTTCAGCCGGACTAACGTGTTTACATGCAGTTGAAAAAACGGACTTAAGTCGATTTAAGGCAATAATTTGGTTTTCTAGACTGCATGTAAACGCACTGATCGACAGATAAATTATGATGTGATGTTGATTGAAGCACAAGTGATTATCTAGAATTAGACTGGTGTGTTTGTTAATGGGGAGAGGAGAATCACCTGCAGCTGAACGTCTTCATAGAGGAGGTGGAGATAGACGTCAGCAGGAATAAGACTCCTCCCTCTTCAGTGGGACACACGTGGACATGGTGACGTCCTATAAACACTACTGGACAGGAAGCTGGTCCACTAACACTGGTGCGGTCTATGAGAGTGCCTGATCTGGTTCAACTTGTGAAGACTCGGGTCCTTCAGCAGCAGTACGCTCCTGATGTTCTACCAGTCCGCTGCCTGTTTCCTGTGGTGTGCTGGAGGTGAGGCATGACAGCCAAACCTCATCCTCACACATCTAGGGTTGCCTTTATACTGGACGAGGACCTTGTCAGCATTGAATCCTGGTGAGGTCTTCAGGGAACCATTAAGTGGACTTCCCAGTTACTGTCAGTATTACTGTGTACTGAGGTTGTGGTGTTTCCTATCATTGTCAGCACATTGGAGTGTTGTGGCAGTGTACCCATGATGGGGGCCACATGGTGAGAGCTAGTCACCAAATTAGAAGCCATATTGACCTTGCTGACCTCATGTCTGGGCTATGACCCCTTCATGCTACCAACCTCATGCTAATGTGGCGTGACGTTGTAGCTTGTGGCTCACCCTGACTCTACCAGGGTGTGGCGTAGCAGAAGGGCTGTGAGCTGGAGAGCAGAAAGTAAACCCTCTTTGAGTGTTGGACCTTAGTACACCCAAACCCTACACTCTAAACATCATGGAGAGTGTAGTGGGGCGCTAGCAAAGACAAATCATAATCTACATTTTGTTTGGGAGTTATTTCACTGGACTCCTTAAACATCCCATAATGCATTGCTTGTTTCTTTAGATGAGAATGATCAGTCATCATGCTGTCCTTTGTCTACTCTTCCCTTCCTTCAGTTTTACACAGGTCACATGAACTTGTTGCAGTCTCTTCAAAAGTGAAGGCTTTGTTTGTCATGGAGCCTAAAACCATCAGCGTGATACCGACAGGCTCTGAGAGGCACGGCTTTCCTGTAATAACCAGAGGTACAGCTGTCACCTGCAGATAGTAAAAACCCAGAGTCCCCGGTCAGGTAGGACTTGACTTCAGACACGTTTACGATGTAGATAGTAGTGAAAAGGACTGCTCTGAGGGAAGAGACAGTTTTATGATCCACTGGTTGATACTGGACTCCAGGGGTTTGCTTGGAGCAGCTTTATGGTTTCTATTCTCAGTCTCTGACAGGTGAACAATACAAGCTTGTAAACCTTCATCACTCACCAAGTTCCCATCAGGCTCAGTGGTGAACACCAGTCTGTGTAATGGTGTCTATTTAGTCACAACTCCAAGTCATTAGTGTTTTCATTACTACGGAGAGTCTCACGATCTTCCTTTATTTGATAAAAGTCTTTTGGCACTTCTTTGGTTTTATGGGGTTTTATTTTCTTTGTAACAGCTGAACAATTTACTGCCCTTCAGATTTTTACACGCTGACTATAAATCATTTATAAAAATGCAAATATGTTTTTTTATTGTTATCGATGCACTGCCTGTTACATGTTCTTTTATAGTTCTTGTCAACCACTGAAAGAGCAAAAGACTTTATTATTGTCATATAAAAACGTGCATGGAGTTAGGAAAAAGTATTTGCACCCTTACAGGTTTGTTCAGTTTTTGCTGACTCGTCACAATTAAAGGTTTCTGATCATCAAACGAATGTCAGCATCAGACAAACAGCGTCAGCTGAATTCATAAACATAAACACAACAATAACCTGCAGAAATAGTTCCTAATGATGATTACCTAAACCTATGATGACCTAACCCTAACAGGTTGGAACCTCTGGAGGCAACGACTACAGCCCAGTGTTTGTGATAACGGAATGCTAAGGCTGGGTACTGTTATATATTTATAGATACTACTACTTTAACGATAGCTGGTTTTTGATACGGTACCTTAACGATACTTTTTTCAGTACCTGTATGTATAATTCATAGAGAAAATAACAAAGTTTTTAAACCAAAAACCTTTGTTTTATGGCATATTTATGGTTTTGTAGCGTTATATAAACTCTATTTTTATGGTTTATAACTAGCTCACACTTCTGTGAGATTATTAAGTTAGTTTTTGTCGGTTTTACACTGACCTGGTGTGGCTCAGCTACCTTGACTAAAATAATGGTTTCACAGGTACTCTAGGTTCATTCTGATTTCACAGTGAGTAGATTATGCATTTAATATTGACGAATAGAAGTCTGAGTCGGAATTAGACTTTACAGGTTTTATTTATAAAAAGACGGACGAACGGTACAACAGAGAAGCAGATAGCATGAGGTAATAAGGTTGAAGCTGTTGGGTCAACACGGTGTTATTGTGTTCTAAATTGAATCTTTAAAATAAAGTTGTAACGATCTGAGTCTGTGATATTATAGACTAGGGAGTTTAACTTAATTTAGTTTAGTTAGAATGGAGGAGGTGTTGAAGGATAAGTTACGTGGAGCGTAGAGCTGATCAACAGAGGCCTTCATTTACCAGGTTATGGTGACTCACTGTACCAGGGTGGCCTCGATGGATCTGACCAATGTGATCTCGTCTCGTCGAGGTGGGGGCACCCAGCTGGGGAGAGACGTCCGCTCGAGGAGGTGGTTCACCGGCAGGACAAACCGGGCGGTCCGAGAGTACCAGCGGTAGCGAGTTTCAGTCCATAATCCATGGTGGCAGCAAGGCCAGGCTCATGTTGGATTAGGAGAGAAAACGGCGTGTTTCCTTCCCCTGAGCCAGATGTGAGATCGGCCTTAGTGGGCTCTGGTACCCACGCGAGATGAAGGCCGTCTCCTGGGAGCTCAGCTGTTGTAGCGAGTTGGAACAGCGAGCGTCTTGTCTCTTCAAGGAATGAAAGAGAACTGATGTGTCTCTGGAAGTGGAGAGGTTAAGATGGAACTGAGTGGTGATGTGGACTCATGGGGGAGGTTCTATCAAGTCACGTGGCTCAGATCTTTAAAAACCATATTTCCTGGGGTGGCTTTAGCTCAGTTGGTAGAGTGGCCGGTCTGGCAACCGGAGGGTCGCCGGTTCGATCCCCAGCTCCAGCTGGGTTAGATTGTCGTTGTGTCCTTGGGCAAGACACTTCACCCAACTTGCCTACTGGTGGTGGTCAGAGGGTCCTGGAGGGCGCCGGTGCATGGCAGCCCCCGCCTCTGTCAGAGTGTCCGAGGGCAGCTGAGACTACAACGTAGTTTATCACCTCCAGAGTGTGAGTGTGAGTGTGAATGGGTGAGTGACTGTTCGTGTTGTACAGCGCTTTGGGGAGTTCTGCACTGTAGAAAGCGCTCTATAAATACAAGCCATTTACCTGAACAAGTAAATATGGAATAATATTGATTTTTAACCTTAGCAAGGTAGAAATGTAGAAAAGCAGATGATTTAAGGTTGATATAAAATAATCCTGACAGGAGAAACACATTATACCCCGTTTGAATGTGTTAGTGGAAAGTCCTCGGACTGGGACACTGTGAACACTTCAACTGTAAACAAGAGTATATCAGCAGTGTCACAAGAAAGGCAACACTTTAGAATCTGGAATGAATATTATTAGAGTCTTAGGTTTATTATAACTAAGAGAGTCCAGTTGAGGTCATCTGGGAAGAGGACACCTGAAAGTGGACATTTGGACACCTGTAGGAATGTTGATTCAGGTTAGAACATAATAAAGAGTCATTATAATCCGAGTTATCGGGAAGAAGATGGATTATTGTTTTGTGATGTCAACAGGGTCAGAGGTTATAGCATATTTGATAGTGCTACAGTTTTATTAATAGGATTGATTGGTTTATTGCTTACCTGTCCCCCCCCCCCCCCCACACACACACACACACCTCCTGTGTTTTTGGAGGCTGTGAACTCGAGTCTGCTTTTGTTGCAGTCAGAGACTGAACACGCTGCAGCTACATGTGGATGAGGTGCCATGACAAACTGCTGGTATTCCTGTTCTTTGCAGCACAACGCTTAGTTCAGATGTGACACTTTTCCTCGTTTTTTTTTTTCAAATGCAGCCAAACTTTAGATTTGTTGCCACTTTCAGCCTGGAAGTGGTTACGCCTGCAGGAGAGCTGTTGTTGTTGTTGTTGAGGGAGAGGAGGGGCAGTCTGGGCTCTTCTCCTCCACGCGTCACGTAACCAAACATATAATCTACCTTTCTTTTCATGAACACACCTTTGTAGTTTTCACTGACATCACAGAAGCTGAAATGACCAAATTGCTCCAATAAAAGCCCGATCCATCACTGGAGCTGGCTTTGAACGTGCTGCTTTTAGCAGGCTGCTCTTTTCATCTGTGGACGTGAGTGAGTCGTGTTGTTCGTCCCCTCTAAACACAATCCTGCTCTGTCTGATCACAGTTTGTGTTTCCACCGTCTGATGGTCCATCTCACAGCTCAGGTCAGTCAATAGGAAGGCTCATTGAAGCTGTTCTTTCTGCACTGTGAACTTATTAGTGTATGGCAAAGCTTATGAAGATTTCCCAAAAAGACCTCGCTCCCATGGGGCTCCATCAGCGACGGCTGAGAGACGGATCTCAACATGGCGCCAAGTCAAGAATCAGACCTTGAAAGTGTCACGCTTTGACTCGTACTTTGGCTTCTATCGGTCTAACGTGAAGGAAGAAGAAAGAAAAATATTCAGACTTGCTTCCAGTTGTTGAGGAAATTCTTGATTAGTTTTAAATGATTTTGGCCCAAACTCACTGACAGACCAAAGATCTGCTGCTCCTTTCATGAAAACCAGTTGAATCCAGTCATGATCACAACAAGCATCACCAGCTGAGGGCATAAACATCTGGTTCAAATATTATTATTATTACTTTATTATTATTATTATTATTAGAGGAGTAGTAGTAGTTGTAGTAGTAGTAGTAGTACTGTCATTTTTTGTGATTGCCAACCCTACATTTCCTGCTGTCCCTTCTTTCTTTCTTTCTTTCTTTCTTTCTTTCTTTCTTTCTTTCTTTCTTTCTTTCTTTCTTTCTTTCTTTCTGCTGCATGGAATTCGTCAGTTTGTTGGATAAAAACTTTCTCCTGGGAGACTCTTTCAATGTTAAGGTTTAATGACATAACGAAGGTGATCCCACCTTCACCAGACGAGCATAAAAACACAGCAGGCTCCATCATGTCTCATTAAATCAACACTAAGCCAAAAGAAAAGAGCTGTGTGTGAAGATACTGATTTCACAGCATTTAGAAGAAAAACCTATCAACCAGGTACAGCTGATCAAATGTATTGATTAACTGATTGTCAGTGCAGTCACACCTACAGGTGTGTGATGACACAATGACATGGTGGGATAACGTAGAGAAGTGTTTCTGACCTGAGAAGGGTCTGGTGTCCATCATTAAAACTGAGAAGAAGACCTTCAAGTCAGTCAATAAGCTTTCCAGCTTTGGACGTTCCAGTAAATTCACCCCAAAGTCAGGTGATCTAGAAAACCGTTAAAAACCAACCCAACATCTCATACAGGCCTCAGTTCGAAACTCAACACTGACATTTAGAGAAGACTGGACATGTGACTTGTTGAGTTACAGGACAAAATGTCTTCTCTCTAAAACAAACACGGCAGCGTGACTTCAGTTTGTAAAACTTACATCATGATATTCTATAATAATGGCCACCGGAGAGATGAAAGTAAAGAAGAGCTGTTTACCCATAATGCACAGCTCCATGTTTGTCATTAACCAATCACAGCAGACCAACACAAACCAACGATGGCTCAATGACTGACCTACTGACGTGTTTTCTGTTCACCATACGTTCTAGTAAACCTGTCTGATGAATTCAAGTAATTATTAATAACAAAGTACAATGGCTGTAAACACATCAGCTGATTTATTACAACACCCCCAACATCCATCAGCCAATCAAAGAACTAAGAGTTAGCACAGAGTTCAGACTTCAGCCTGGTTTAGAGGCTGCTGTGAGACTTTAGGAGAGGTGTGCAGAAAGTTCTGTCTGCAAACCTCAACGAACCTCAACAAACCTCGACGAACCTCAACAAACCTCGACGAACCTCAACAAACCTCGACGAACCTCAACAAACCTCAACAAACCTCGACGAGCCTCAACAAACCTCGACGAGCCTCAACAAACCTCAACGAACCTCAACAAACCTCGACGAGCCTCAACAAACCTCAACGAACCTTGACGAGCCTCAACAAACCTCAACGAACCTCGACGAGCCTAAACAAACCTCAACGAACCTCAACAAACCTCAACAAACCTCGACGAGCCTCAACAAACCTCGACGAACCTCAACAAACCTCGACGAGCCTCAACAAACCTCAACGAACCTCAACAAACCTCAACAAACCTCAACAAACCTCAACAAACCTCGACGAGCCTCAACAAACCTCGACGAGCCTCAACAAACCTCAACAAACCTCGACAAACCTCAACAAACCTCAACGAACCTCAACGAACCTCAACAAACCTCAACAAACCTCAACAAACCTCAACAAACCTCAACAAACCTCAACAAACCTCGACGAGCCTCAACAAACCTCGACGAACCTCAACAAACCTCAACGAACCTCAACAAACCTCAACGAACCTCAACAAACCTCAACAAACCTCGACGAGCCTCAACAAACCTCGACGAACCTCAACAAACCTCGACGAACCTCAACAAACCTCAACAAACCTCAACGGACCTCAACAAACCTCGACGAGCCTCAACAAACCTCAACGGACCTCAACAAACCTCGACGAGCCTCAACAAACCTCAACGAACCTCAACAAACCTTGACGAGCCTCAACAAACCTCAACGAACCTCAACGGACCTCAACGGACCTCAACAAACCTCAACGGACCTCAACAAACCTCGAGGAGCCTTAACAAACCTCAACGAACCTCAACAAACCTCAACAAACCTCGACGAGCCTCAACAAACCTCAACAAACCTCAACGAACCTCAACGAACCTCAACAAACCTCAACAAACCGCAACGGACCTCAATGAACCTCCACGAGCCTAAACAAACCTCAACGAACCTCAACAAACCTCAACAAACCTCGACGAGCCTCAACAAACCTCAACGGATCTCAACGGACCTCAACAAACCTCAACGGACCTCAACAAACCTCGACGAGCCTTAACAAACCTCAACGAACCTCAACAAACCTCGACGATCCTCAACAAACCTCAACGAACCTCAATGAACCTCAACAAACCTCAACGAACCTCAACAAACCTCAACAAACCTCAACAAACCTCGACGATCCTCAACAAACCTCAACGAACCTCAATGAACCTCAACAAACCTCAACGAACCTCAACAAACCTCAACAAACCTCAACGAACCTCAACAAACCTCAACGAACCTCAATGAACCTCAACGGACCTCAACAAACCTCAACAAACCTCAACGGACCTCAACAAACCTCGACGAGCCTCAACAAACCTCGACGAACCTCAACAAACCTCGACGAGCCTCAACAAACCTCGACGAACCTAAACAAACCTCAACGAAGCTTTACAAACCACACCACCCCAAAAAACACCAC
>SSNR01000828.1:68437-75137 GCA_006937965.1 Callopanchax toddi | reverse complement strand
CCCCCCCCCCCCCCACACACACACACACACCTCCTGTGTTTTTGGAGGCTGTGAACTCGAGTCTGCTTTTGTTGCAGTCAGAGACTGAACACGCTGCAGCTACATGTGGATGAGGTGCCATGACAAACTGCTGGTATTCCTGTTCTTTGCAGCACAACGCTTAGTTCAGATGTGACACTTTTCCTCGTTTTTTTTTTTCAAATGCAGCCAAACTTTAGATTTGTTGCCACTTTCAGCCTGGAAGTGGTTACGCCTGCAGGAGAGCTGTTGTTGTTGTTGTTGAGGGAGAGGAGGGGCAGTCTGGGCTCTTCTCCTCCACGCGTCACGTAACCAAACATATAATCTACCTTTCTTTTCATGAACACACCTTTGTAGTTTTCACTGACATCACAGAAGCTGAAATGACCAAATTGCTCCAATAAAAGCCCGATCCATCACTGGAGCTGGCTTTGAACGTGCTGCTTTTAGCAGGCTGCTCTTTTCATCTGTGGACGTGAGTGAGTCGTGTTGTTCGTCCCCTCTAAACACAATCCTGCTCTGTCTGATCACAGTTTGTGTTTCCACCGTCTGATGGTCCATCTCACAGCTCAGGTCAGTCAATAGGAAGGCTCATTGAAGCTGTTCTTTCTGCACTGTGAACTTATTAGTGTATGGCAAAGCTTATGAAGATTTCCCAAAAAGACCTCGCTCCCATGGGGCTCCATCAGCGACGGCTGAGAGACGGATCTCAACATGGCGCCAAGTCAAGAATCAGACCTTGAAAGTGTCACGCTTTGACTCGTACTTTGGCTTCTATCGGTCTAACGTGAAGGAAGAAGAAAGAAAAATATTCAGACTTGCTTCCAGTTGTTGAGGAAATTCTTGATTAGTTTTAAATGATTTTGGCCCAAACTCACTGACAGACCAAAGATCTGCTGCTCCTTTCATGAAAACCAGTTGAATCCAGTCATGATCACAACAAGCATCACCAGCTGAGGGCATAAACATCTGGTTCAAATATTATTATTATTACTTTATTATTATTATTATTATTAGAGGAGTAGTAGTAGTTGTAGTAGTAGTAGTAGTACTGTCATTTTTTGTGATTGCCAACCCTACATTTCCTGCTGTCCCTTCTTTCTTTCTTTCTTTCTTTCTTTCTTTCTTTCTTTCTTTCTTTCTTTCTTTCTTTCTTTCTTTCTTTCTGCTGCATGGAATTCGTCAGTTTGTTGGATAAAAACTTTCTCCTGGGAGACTCTTTCAATGTTAAGGTTTAATGACATAACGAAGGTGATCCCACCTTCACCAGACGAGCATAAAAACACAGCAGGCTCCATCATGTCTCATTAAATCAACACTAAGCCAAAAGAAAAGAGCTGTGTGTGAAGATACTGATTTCACAGCATTTAGAAGAAAAACCTATCAACCAGGTACAGCTGATCAAATGTATTGATTAACTGATTGTCAGTGCAGTCACACCTACAGGTGTGTGATGACACAATGACATGGTGGGATAACGTAGAGAAGTGTTTCTGACCTGAGAAGGGTCTGGTGTCCATCATTAAAACTGAGAAGAAGACCTTCAAGTCAGTCAATAAGCTTTCCAGCTTTGGACGTTCCAGTAAATTCACCCCAAAGTCAGGTGATCTAGAAAACCGTTAAAAACCAACCCAACATCTCATACAGGCCTCAGTTCGAAACTCAACACTGACATTTAGAGAAGACTGGACATGTGACTTGTTGAGTTACAGGACAAAATGTCTTCTCTCTAAAACAAACACGGCAGCGTGACTTCAGTTTGTAAAACTTACATCATGATATTCTATAATAATGGCCACCGGAGAGATGAAAGTAAAGAAGAGCTGTTTACCCATAATGCACAGCTCCATGTTTGTCATTAACCAATCACAGCAGACCAACACAAACCAACGATGGCTCAATGACTGACCTACTGACGTGTTTTCTGTTCACCATACGTTCTAGTAAACCTGTCTGATGAATTCAAGTAATTATTAATAACAAAGTACAATGGCTGTAAACACATCAGCTGATTTATTACAACACCCCCAACATCCATCAGCCAATCAAAGAACTAAGAGTTAGCACAGAGTTCAGACTTCAGCCTGGTTTAGAGGCTGCTGTGAGACTTTAGGAGAGGTGTGCAGAAAGTTCTGTCTGCAAACCTCAACGAACCTCAACAAACCTCGACGAACCTCAACAAACCTCGACGAGCCTCAACAAACCTCAACGAACCTCAACGAACCTCAACAAACCTCAACGAACCTCAACAAACCTCAACGAACCTCAACGGACCTCAACGGACCTCAACAAACCTCAACGAACCTCAACAAACCTCGACGAGCCTCAACAAACCTCAACGGACCTCAACAAACCTCAACGGACCTCACCAAACCTCAACAGACCTCAACGGACCTCAACAAACCTCGACGAGCCTTAACAAACCTTAACGAACCTCAATGAACCTCAACGGACCTCAACGGACCTCAACAAACCTCAACAAACCTCAACAAACCTCAACGAACCTCGACGAGCCTCAACAAACCTCAACGAACCTCAACAAACCTCGACGAGCCTCAACAAACCTCGACGAACCTCAACAAACCTCAACAAACCTCAACGAACCTCAACAAACCTCAACGAACCTCAACAAACCTCAACGGACCTCAACAAACCTCAACGGACCTCACCAAACCTCAACAAACCTCAACAAACCTCAACAAACCTCGACGAGCCTTAACAAACCTTAACGAACCTCAATGAACCTCAACGGACCTCAACGGACCTCAACAAACCTCAACAAACCTCAACAAACCTCAACAAACCTCGACGAGCCTCAACAAACCTCAACGAACCTCAACAAACCTCGACGAGCCTCAACAAACCTCGACGAACCTCAACAAAGCTCCACGAACCTCGACGAGCCTCAACAAACCTCGACGAGCGTCAACAAACCTCTACGAACCTCAACAAACCTCAACGAACCTCAACAAACCTCAACAAACCTCGACGAGCCTCAACAAACCTCAACAAACCTCAACGAACCTCAACAAACCTCAACGAACCTCAACAAACCTCAACGGACCTCAACAAACCTCGACGAGCCTCAACAAACCTCAACGAACCTCAACAAATCTCGACGAGCCTCAACAAACCTCAACAAACCTCAATGAACCTCAACGGACCTCAACAAACCTCAACAAACCTCAACGAACCTCAACGGACCTCAACGAACCTCAACGAACCTCAACGAACCTCAACAAACCTCGACGAGCCTCAACAAACCTCAACGAACCTCAACAAACCTCGACGAGCCTCAACAAACCTCAACAAACCTCAACAAACCTCAACGGACCTCAACAAACCTCAACAAACCTCAACGAACCTCAACAAACCTCAACGGACCTCACCAAACCTCAACGGACCTCACCAAACCTCAACAGACCTCAACAGACCTCAACAAACCTCGACGAGCCTTAACAAACCTCAACGAACCTCAATGAACCTCAACGGACCTCAACGGACCTCAACGGACCTCAACAAACCTCAACGGACCTCACCAAACCTCAACAAACCTCAACAAACCTCAACAAACCTCGACGAGCCTTAACAAACCTCAACGAACCTCAACAAACCTCGACGAGCCTTAACAAACCTCAACGAACCTCAACAAACCTCGACGAACCTCAACAAACCTCAACGGACCTCAACGGACCTCAGTGAACTGAAGCAATGTTGTGAGGAAGAGAGAAGTCGTCCACCCTGATGAGGTCTGACCGTTTTGAAGGTAAAAGTTTCTACGAGCTGTCACGGCGGTTGAGCGTAGGAGGACGTCCTGTCTCTTTTTGGGAAACGTCCCACACTTGTACAGCTCTTTTCTAAGTCATGAACTACAACCTTCCTCCCATCAGCCCGTCGCTCCCACGCTGAGCGCAGTGAGCTACGTTACAGGGAAGTGACCGTACCGACGGCGTAGGGCCTGGATCAGCTCGGGCTGTCAGGTCGCCTCGAGGGCCGGCGCCTGCAAAGCCCCTCAGACAAAATACACTGTCTTTTGAAACTGTTCTTCCACACGTTTTGGAAATTAGGTTAGTTATTAAATCCATGTTTTTATCAGCTCACTGTTTTCTTTATAACTAGTTAATAAATCATGATATTGTCTTTGTTTTGTAAAGAATGTGAAACGACATCAAAACAACATCAGACTGTGGGTTAGCCCAACACTTCCTCTCTGTGAAGGTTTTAAATGTATGTACCTAATTATCAGGCCTGTCTGTGTATAAATGTTGGATTATTCTGTATATTTCATTAGTTTTGATATAAATAAATCTAAAGACTCATTCAGAAAGTTGTAATCCTTCCTCCAATGAAGGAGGACCACTCAGAATATTCAGAGTCAACGTGAAAACGTAACTTCTGTTAGTCGTACGTTCAGCCAATCGTCTTCTAGTGTGATGTAATCAGGCCTCGGAGCAGATCTGGTACCCACAGCGCCACCAGACCCTCTGAAGTGCTCCTCAGACACAACGAGACGGTGACCCAGAAGGAACCAGGTTCAGACAGAACACGATGGTTCTAGAGAGGACAGGAACATGAAGATCTTTCCTTTTATTAACCATTCTAACTTTCTCTATTGTTGGTCACAGTGGAGCTGCAGAGTCCATCACAGAGCAAGAAGAAAAGCTAAGCCAGTCCACATGTAGGAGCATCATGTGTCTCTGAACGCAGGAAGAACAATTCCTCGTCCTGAGATGGAACCAGTCAGTGTTTTGATTTAAAATCATTTGTGATTTATCGGGTTAGTTATTATATTCATGGTCAAACTGAAACCACATTCCTGAGTGAGAGGCGGGTTTCCTCACGGGGACTTTTTATTGGGGGGGGGTTCTCAGTAAATGAAATTAAATAAAAGATAATTCAGTTACTGCATTAGGTCTCAGAATCAGATCATGCAGTATGACTAAAATGTGTATAATTGAACTAAAAAGTCTCAGTGATTCAGACCAAACCAACAACAATCTTATCTTCAGAGGTTTTATGTCTGAATCGTTGGACTGTCTCTGTTTATTTTAGGGTCAAATTGACAAATTGTCTTTCGGAGCATTTTAGGAGGGAAACCCCAGTTAGAGTTTAGACAGCAGCAGCTTCATGTGATTTGTTACAGCTGTAAACATGAACATCATGGAAACAGAAGGAACTGTGACCAGATGGTGATTGGTTGATGCAACAGCTTCCTGATGGGCCTTGACTGCAGCTAAATGAAAATCATAACAGAGGTCTGAGTCATTTCACTGTGGTGGATGGTTGATCTAACAATCTGAGATACAGAAGGTTGACTCCCCAAACCATTAGACCTTCGTTCAGATCAAACTCAGAAAGGATCAAATGTCAAAACAATCAGAAGAACGTGGACGAATAAACCATTAGCTGCATGTTTTCTAAACTTGAATCTGTTGAATTGTCTTATTGAACGAACCACCTCCAATGAAACCCACGTTTAATAAAAACAGCCAATGATACAAGCTGATCGCATCACTGCAACTATTTAGAAGACAAATCCGTTACTGACTCCAGAGACATTTGTTATTTCTGTCAGTCAGGCCTTTAAGACGAGTGTGTCTACCCCACCGAGGCCCGAGGCTGCGACAGCGCTCCAACATGGCCCACTGTCACTGATCACATGAACACAACATCATCCCCGGGCCACGGCCACAAGTCCGTAAGCACATGACTACTACAGTGGCTTGTTAGCATGCAACTGCACGGTAATCCACACAAACAGTCACCAGCTCCAATGAAAATACAGTGAAATGTACAAAAACAGCCGTTTGCAGGTTAAGAAAGCAGCCACACACACATGACTCTGAGTAAACATTGTTGTATCCAGGTCAAACCACCAGGAGGCAACAAGAGGCACCGTGTTCCAAACAGAGCTATAAAATCAATACGGGGAGGCGGAGTGGGAAAAGACATTATTAATACAATCAACACTTTGTCTGGAGGTTCCAACATAAACGGAGTGTTTGTAGTGAGGAGTCAGGGCTGAGACGGGCGCCACGGGGCGGGCGGTGGAGGGTCGGAGGCTACAGTCAGCATGAGATACAGCAGCATCACTGGTGAACTCCTCCCTTACCATAACAGGGTCAGTTAGACGGGTCAGCACCTGACTAGACCTAAACTTCACTAAAACCTTCAGCTCCTCGAGACTTTGGTTTCCACCTGGACATCTCCAGAGGTTAGTCCAGATATCAAACTTAACTGAACCATAATCAATAATTCAGTGTTCATAACTGCATGGTACCCAAACACAGTGAGAAGAATCGGTTTCTACTTGTTCAGCTGGTTATGGAGTTCAACCAGAAGCCTTTGGAGTGATTCTGTGTTGGAATCCAGAGAGAGAAATGGAGACCACATGGGTACAAATTAAAAATAAATAGGTACATGCATTAAAAAATATTAAAACAGAAGAAAAAACTGAAGCAGTTCTCAGTTGGATCACATGACAGGAAGAAGGTTGGTTACTCATCAGGAAACAGAACTGGAGGGAAGATTTGATGCAACCTGCTGGTTTCCTGATTGGGCAGATTTACTTTTTATAATCTACAAAATATTATAACTGAATGCATCTGGTTCATATCTGGACCAGATCTGAACTGGACTTGTTGCATTTCATGTTCATTGGTAAATATTCCCAGTAAAGCTG
>SSNR01000828.1:38437-58437 GCA_006937965.1 Callopanchax toddi | reverse complement strand
TGATCGCGCTGTCTGCTCAAGTTTTTGAGATTTGCTCAGAATGTGACTCTTCTCAGTGACGAGGCGTGAAGTTAAACCAGAGAGAGGGTTAATACCTTCTACCTCTTTCTGAGATGTTCAGTCAGATTGTGGCTTTTTGCTAAATTAACCTAAACTTTCTAATAACGTTTTCATTCAAAATGGTGAAAATGGACTTGAAAAAGAGAGATTAGCAGCATGTTGGTTCCTGACTTCAGACTGAAGGTGTCTAAATGATCAAGACTCTGAGCCGAGCTAACCCTGCTCCAGAGGTTAGGAGCACTCTGCTCTTCAGTGGATCTGGGAGGAGCCTGGACTGTTTGACCTTAGACTTCTGGACTGTGTGGATCAGTGAAGATCCTGTAGGACGGGGCCAGGCCGTGGTTAGGGTTATGGACGGGGTGCTATGTGCTCGTGTTGTCCGTACCTGTTAGGAGACGAGCTGCAGCGTCCTGTCCGTCCTGTAGACCGTGGACGGAGGACTGGTCTAGACCTTTATATGAGGAATTACAGAAACATAGGAGTGTTGGAATGAAAGCATGGAGGGGATTTTAAAGTCCTTGGGGAAGAAGTAGGTTTTGACTTTAGCTAACTGAAGGAAACCTGCTGGGACAGCTGAACTGATTTGTCTGTCAAATTTAAGGGAGGTGTCAAAACTGACTCCAGGGTTTGACCAGAGGGTTGGCTGAATGGAGCTCGAGGCCAAGGGCAAAGTCAGGGTCTAAACTCGTTTGGCTTCAAGAGGATGACTTCTGATTTATTTTCAGGGAATTTGAGTTCATCTCACAGTTGAAGGATATTGATCTCTCAGAACTGAGAAGCACGTTCCTCTAAGTCCTACTGAATGTGTTGTTAGAGCTACGGTAGGCGGATGTATGATCTACAGCAGGGGGAGTCACTTAAAGCTGTTAAAGGTCCAGACTGGCATAATGAGCAGGTCTAGTTTGGCCCAGTTTTAGTACGGTCCTGTTTGAACCAGGACTGAATCGAAGACGTAGTTTCACGGTGGATTTCAGTGACGGCTTTGGGGACACAGTTATTGGGTTGAGAGCCAGAAACGGAGTCTCGCTGGTCGTCTACTGAGTATCTAATAACTCTGTTACCAAGAAGATTCTCTTATAAACATTTGTGAAATCTATCTAAGTCTTTGGTAGAATACTGACAAGCTCAGGAGGCTAAATCCTCTTGAAATGCTGAGTTTGAGTCCAGTCCCACCAGTTTAGAGACATAAACCACAGGGTGTATTTACAGCCTGCTCTCAATAGATGCTCAAGTACAACGTCTGGTTCTCAGGTGGAAAAGACCTGGTTGGGTGGGTGGAGTGAGGGAGGGTCCTACCTGGGGCGGAGAAGTTTAATGTTCTTGGTTTTGTTGAGGAGAGGAAGGGAGGGAGTGGAGGAGGATCAACAGATTCTGCTCTGATGACACTAAACTGATCTGTCACAGTGAAGGAGAAGCTAACCTGAAGGTAGACCTGGTTTTACCTGTTGATCAACTCTCCAACACTCATCATCTTTGGGCAATAATCAGAGAGACTGTCCTCTCTGTAGTCTCAGCTCATATTAAAATATGTTTCTGTTGAACTTAAAGTGAAGATTTAATAATGAAATAGATAAATGTTGAACGGGACCAACCTGGTCTCGTATCTGGGCCTGACTCAGACTCAACATTTACTTCAAAAAGCTGGAGCCCTTAAGGCCCTGGAGACCAGCAGAGCGTGATGAGACAGAAACCAGAGGATCTCTGAGGACCAGTTCATTCTGACTCTGTGCATCCTCCTGATTTATACACACATCCTGATGAAATACTCCTCCTTTGTTTTCCTTTTTAAACTTTTCCTCACTGTCAGCTCAGACACCTGATGGACTCTAACCACTAGAGAAACATCATCTTAATGCATGTTCACTTCCAGGTCTGCACCAACAGGTTTCTTGTCTAGATGTTAGGACAGTTTGTCCATTAGTTTTATTTTCAAAGTCCACATAGAGGGACTACTAACCCTCATTCTGCAAAAGTAAATCTCCTGTCTTTCTCTACTGGTGAACTGTGCCCACATTTAAATGAGACATGCACTCAGAGGGACAGCGTCTGGGCAAAAAGGTGACAGGTCCAGGAAGACACACCAACAAACAAAAAGGGCGTCCCATTGTCTAACCCTAACCCCGACTGTGGCTAACCCTAACCCCGACTGTGGCTAACCCTAACCCCGAGGGTGGCTAACGCTAACCCCGACGGTGGCTAACCCTAACCCCGACGGTAGCTAACCCTAACCCTGACGGTGGCTAACCCTAACCCCGACGGTGGCTAACCCTAAACACGACGGTGGCTAACCCTAACCCCGACGGTGGCTAACGCTAACCCCGACGGTGGCTAACCCTAACCCCGACGGTGGCTAACCCTAACCCCGACGGTGGCTAACGCTAACCACGACGGTGGCTAACCCTACCCTGATCATGACAAAGGGAGGGTCTCTGTGGGGACTGTCCAGATCAGTCCACCAGCATCGTCCAGTAAAGGTTGTGCTGTGAGTGAGACGAGATTCAGACAGGTGGGTGATTTAAAGGTCACCAGCTGGAGAAAGACCTCACAGCTGTCCCCAGATCAGTCTGTTCTCAGAGAGCATCATTCACTGGAACACATCCACAGGTCTGGGATCAGCGTTTTCTAATTAGTTCTTTTCTCTGAGACCTGAAATCAACAGAGAACAAGAAGAAAGTTCGTTTCAACAGGAACCATCACACTCCCCGAGTCATAGAGGTGGCGTATTCCCTCACCGCCTCGCCAGCTGATCCTCAAACGTATCATTGAACTTAACGGCGATAGAAAGCCACTAGACTCACCGTACCGGCAAACCAGCGTAATGCTGATGTTTACATGGTGTGTCTTATGAAAGCTCCGCGGCGACATGGCGATGTGGGATTCTTAGGCTTAGGCATTCATGCCGCCACGCTGGTGACCACGCCCATTCTCCCTTTCTGACCAATCACAGCAGTTGTCCTACTGCAGAATAAAGTTCTGCTCAGCTGATGTGTAGAAGAACAAGCTGAAGTGGGTCATGTTGGTTCTCAGAGAAGTTCCTGCTTCTCGTGGACGACGAGTTGGCCTTTATGTTTGACTTTTGTGATCATTTCTGTTTTTATGGTCTGAACCAAGAGGAATGTTTAAGATGAACACCTCACCTTTACAGTCTGTCAACAGGAAACACACGAACATCTCTAGAAGTTCTATTAGTTTTAGAGCTGTGGAGCTGTTGGTTTGGGAATCGACTTTTACAGAGAACAACTTGTTAAACACCCTAAACCAGCTGTGTTTTAATAAAACAATCATCATTTTTATTTTATTGACCAGAATCTGTGAGTCTTTCAGGTTAGCTGGATGTTCCTCAGTGATGTCATCATGCTGTCATAGAGCAGAATGATGACACACTACTGGAGTCAGGCGTGTTGAATCAATGAAAACAGATCTGATGAGATCTAATCTAACCTCCCAGCCAGTCGGTCACCTGACAGCACTGATAAATCCTGTTTGTTCTGAGGAAACAACAGAAGGACTTCAGTCTGGAGAAGGACTGATCACCTCTCAGGAATAGATGAGTTCATAGAGGCTTTTATTTAAAAGCAGAGGTTTTACAATAAAACTAAAAGTTTCCATTGAACCTGGTGAGTCGTGTGAACACGTTCTGGTCAGGATAGGATCAGTTTGTAGTTCTTATATCTCAGAAGAAGGACTGGAGGTGAGTTCTGTCAGTTATTTTATGGCTGGCTCTCAGAACACTTTGCATGCTCATCAGGCTCCAGAGTTCGATGAATGCCAGCTCTGTGTTGGTTTGCAGAGCGCTCCACCCACCAGCTGAACAAAGACTCCTGTGTTTTCCATCCGGGCAGCTGTTTCTGTGCAAATCACAATCAAATCTAAAATATCATCCTGGTATTTTTAGACATAATGTTGGCTTTAATGGTGCTTCACTAATTTTAGTTGAAGTGTTTTAGGAATAAGAACCGATCCTAATTTTTAATCAGGTTAGTAAAACACAAACAGTTCCCCTGAATGAATCGACCTCGTCTGACAGAAAGAGGTTGGTTTATCTCAGAGATTCAGACTCTGTGGCTCTAAAAACACAGACGACCAGCCTGATCCTCAAGCCTTTAGTTTGTTTTATAAAACAAAACCTGACACTTTCATTGAGCTCATCTTTGGGTCACTGGCTCTGCTCCTTTTCAGGTAGAGGTAAAGCCACGAGTGTTGTTGGAGCTGAAGTTACAGCTGTCTGTGCTGATCACAGGTCAGAATCCTGAGACTTCTGCAGACAGAATAACTCATACAAACAACAGGAGAGGATTTTAAAGTGACTGAAATAGAGAAGTAGAGTAATGTGATCTGTTTTTCATGATGCTGAATCTGATCAGCTGTCAGCAGACCTGAAGTTAGACCCCAGACCTGGAGGGGATGAGTTCTGGGTCTGTGGACTTCCTGCTGCTTCCCCATCAGAACACACAGGGTCTGAACTACAAGGGCTCAGCTTCAGGTCTGGTCTGGATCTGAACAGCAGTGGGGCACTACCTCCCTCTAGTGGACCTCAATAGCAATGACAACTGATCAGCAATAACTAAAAAAAACCTGGTAACGCAGTCAGGTGTGTGTGTGATCCTAAGTGAGCCAATGACCTGTCTAAAGTGCCTCACGGCAACTAAAAGATGAATGGATGGAAGATGGAAGAAAGTAAAAGAGTCATTTAAAAGCAGTTTTGAATAATTGGGTCTTCAGCTGCTTTTTAAAGGAGTCCAGACTGTCTATACAGCGTCAGACTAGAGGAAGGTCATTCCAAAGTCGAGGTGCAACAGACTGGAAGGAGAGATCACCTGGACTTTAAATCTGGTCCTTGGACCTGTTAGTAGATTCTGGTCTGTGGACCTGAGGACTCAGGTTGGAGCTGTTAGTAGATTCTGGTCTGTGGACCTGAGGACTCGGGTTGGAACTGTTAGTAGATTCTGGTCTGTGGACCTGAGGACTCAGGTTGGAGCTGTTAGTAGATTCTGGTCTGTGGACCTGAGGACTCGGGTTGGAGCGTAGGTCTTTATCAGGTCAGTAACATAAAGAGGAGCTTGACCATGTAGGGCCCTGAAAGTTAGAGTCAGGATTTTAAATGAACTCTACATTTAACAGGTAACCAATCAGAGACCTCAGAATAGGAGTGATGTCATCTTTCCTGTTTGCTCCAGTGAGGAGCCTCGCTGCAGAGTTCTGGACCAGCTGAAGGCCATAAAGGGCTTTTTGGTTCAAACATGTGAAAAGTGTGTTACAGTCATCTAGACGGGAGGAGATCAAAGCATGAAGAACCATTTCCTGTTCAGGTTTTGACACCAACTTTCTCAGTTTGGAAATATTTCTCAGATGATAAAAACAGTTTCTGACCAGCTGTTTTGAGTGACCTTCAAGAGACATTGATTGGTCGAAAATACCCAGAATCCTCAGGTTTGACTTTACAGCAGAACTTAAATGTCCAATCTGTTGACTGATCAGAGGGACCGTCCTATCAGGGACAACAATCAGACATTCAGTCTTTTCAGGGTTTAACTGAAGGAAGTGATTTTCTAACCAGTTAGTAGCTGACAGACACTCCAGTAGTTCAGACAGTTTGTAGAACTCTGAGTCCTTGAAGGAGCAGTACAGCTGAATGTCATCTGGATCTTCTAAACCTGCTCTATCCTCCATGGAGGGGAGCTGGCGCCTATCTCCAGTGGTCAGGGGGCGAGAGGCGGGGGACACCCTGGACAGGTCACCAGTCCATCGCAGGGCCACACAGAGACAACCGAGACAACCAGGCACACCTAGGGACAGTTTAGACCAAGTCACCTAACAGTCATGTTTTGGTCTGTGGGAGGAAGAGGACCGGAGAGAACCCACACATGCACGGGGAGAGGCTGCAGAGCCGGGAAGTGAACCCACGACACTAACCAACCGCCCCACCATGCAGCCCCACATCAACATGAATAGTTCATATTTTAAGTCTTTAGGACATAATTAATGTGGGGGTATTTGATAATAAATGATTCATTTTGCTTCTCTTCTTCTGATTTCTATAAGTCAAAATATGAGATGCATTTTAAACCAGCCCCAGTTAACACCCCACAAACATCATTAATATGTTTATAATAAAATCAGTACAACTTCTTTACTTTATAAACCATTACTGAAATATAAATCATCTGAATGTACATGATGTAGAGTAATGTCACATGGTAATAAAACGTCATAATGTGTGTGATTACTACAGAGAGGCTCCAACACTCACACATTCACAGCGAAGGCCAAGCAGCAAATGTTCTCTTCTTTAGCTTAGCTCGGCTAACGCGTCCGCAGCATCAGAAAAACAAACGGGAGGAAAAAGGAAAGGAAAGTGCAACACGAGTCAGTCAACGGGAGGAGGCGGAGCTAGTGAGGGTCGACCAGTATGACTGAAACCTGCTGATGAAGGCTTGAACTTCACTTCTTTGGCTGACAAATGTCTCCTCCTGTTTTTGGTCCCACATGCTGTCCTTCATAGGATTCTCACGTTTTGGGGATTTTTACTGTAGAGCAGATGACTTCACATGAGCAGAAAACGGTGCAGAAGCATAATTTGTTTTCAATAATGGAGTCTCATCCTGATAATTCTCTCTTATAAAACAACTCTGGAGCTATTTACATTACAATCAGGCTTCGTCTGATGAAGCTACAGGTTAGGGTCAGGGTTTAGGGTTTGGGTTTAGGGTCAGGGTTTAGGGTTAGTTTTTAGGGTTTAGGGTTAGTTTTTAGGGTTTAGGGTTTGGGTTTAGGGTCAGGGTTTAGGGTAAGTTTTTAGGGTTTAGGGTTAGTTTTTAGGGTTTAGGATTTACGGTTTAGGGTAAGTTTTTAGGGTTTAGGGTTTGGGTTTAGGGTCAGGGTTTAGGGTAAGTTTTTAGGGTTTAGGGTTAGTTTTTAGGGTTTAGGATTTACGGTTTAGGGTTAGTTTTTAGGGTTTAGGGTTAGTTTTTAGGGTTTAGGGTTTGGGTTTAGGGTTAGGGTTTAGGGTAAGTTTTTAGGGTTTAGGGTTAGTTTTTAGGGTTTAGGATTTACGGTTTAGGGTTAGTTTTTAGGGTTTAGGGTTAGTTTTTAGGGTTAGGGTTTAGGATTAGAGTTTAGGGTTTAGGGTTAGTTTTTAGGGTTTTGGGTTTAGGGTTTGGGTTTTCGGGTAGTTTTTAGGGTTTTGGGTTTAGGGTTTAGGATTTACGGTTTAGGGTTAGTTTTTAGGGTTTAGGGTTAGTTTTTAGGGTTTAGGGTTAGTTTTTCGGGTTTTGGGTTTAGGGTTTAGGATTTACGGTTTAGGGTTAGGGTTTACGACCCAGGCCTGTAAAAGTTTCAGCTTTCAGGCAGGAAGCCACAAAGCGAAGACACACAGCAACCATCAGCATCAACTCATTCACAAATAATACATGTTTCAGAACAATGATGTAAAAAAATAAATTTGAAGTACCACATGTACCTAACTACAAGGACATATACGGTCACGTACTGTAGAAAAACAAATGCACTCAGTCCACATGTTGTGCTTGAAGTCCGAGTACTGCTACTGATTGTGCCAGCATCAGCTGCTCCTCTAGGTCCTCTGTAATACTGCTTTCATATTTGCACTCCTCTAGCTTAAGTAGTGCACGTGTAGTGGTCAAATCAAGGTATCTGATATCTTGTTGTTTGATTTGTTCCTGGTAACAGAATGCCCGGTAGTAGAAAGCTTTAATAGTATGAGTGGACAGAGACACAGAAGGCTCCTCTAGTCCTTCCTTTGAGTCACGCTCATCCTCTCCTGGTCCGTGGAGAAGAGCTGTACCTTCACGTCACCACAGACTCTCTGAGCCTGTGAAGTGGTTTAGTTCTGTCCCAGTAGAGGGCAGTCTGAGAGGAGGTGGTCAGAGTCTTGTGTCCTTACGCCCCTCCTCCTGCGCTGCTCCTGCTCAGGCGTTGTCACAGAAAACTGTCCTCCACCAGGTCGCTACAGTCCAGACACATCTCGTCCAGCAGCGTGATGTCCTCCAGGGTCTCCCCCTCGCGCTTAGCGTAGGTGGAGCTGCTCGACCCGGTCTCGATGGCGCTCTCCTCAGATGTTTGAGAACTGCAGGTGCAGCAAATAGGACGAGTTTAGCTCATCTTCCTGTATTTGTGTGATACTGTACGGTGACTGATCCGTTTACCTGTGTCTGTTCCGCTTTCCGTAGTCTTCATCGGACACTGGGTCCAGGTCGGGGAGGGGGATGATGTAGCCGCTGTCAGAGCTCAGCCGCTGCTCATCAAAGCCGCTCTCCCTGTCCTTTAGCTTGCCCTGGTTCTTGTACGGGATGTCCACGTAGTCTGCATCAGTCTCCACACACACCCGAGTCACAGCAGGATGGTCGCTCTTCAGGAAGTTATGGTTCACTTTCTCATAGTGCTGCAAGAGACAGAAGTTGATGCTGTTAGCAAAAACGGACACAAATAGCACTTCTGCTGCACAGGAGGTCAGTAGAGTGTGTTAGTTACTCACAGATTCAAGGTTAGCTCCAGAAAAGCGATCAGCAGTAAAAGTGATTCGACTAAAACTGGTCTTCCTCCACTGCCAGCCATTAAAACTGGGTGGAGGTGAGGCTGTTCTGACAGCCATGTGGGATAGAAAGGTCATTAGAGCTGGGTGGTGGAGCCACTCTGAGCCTCTAATCACTTTTACACACGGAGCCTCCTACCTACACCCTGATTCTCAACCTGGACTTTTCTACAAGGCCAATAAACAACTAGACTATAAGAAGAAGGTCATTAACGAGTGGTGGTGTTTTCTGGGGAGGTGAGAGGTCACGAGGAGGCTCACCCTCTTGTAGCTGGAGGGCAGCAACGACGCCACGGACTCACTCAGACCCATGAAGGACGGCCTCTTATCCGGCTCACTGTTCCAGCACCTGATCATCATCTCATACCTGAAAGAGGACGAGATGTTCTGTGAAGAACAGCACAGCCAGTGTGTGGGTGTGTGTGTGTGTGTGTGTGTGTGGACGTACACGTCGGGTGGGGCGTGCTCTGGTTTGGACATCCTGTATCCACTCTTGATCTTGTTATAGAAGCTGGAGTCCACCACCATCCCTGGGTACGGCGTACCACCTGCAGATCAAACACCTCTCAGGTCTTTTCATCTTGAAGTGGCCGTGACCTTTCAACCCCTTTAGTCCTGATTTAAACGTTTCCTCAGATCTAAATGTTTACTGGTGTACTGGTAAAGTGTCACTTTAGAAGAAACTGGCTGGTTAAAACATTCACTTCATCCCACAAAAGAAGAAATCTAAAGACATTTCTAGTTTCCGATCCAGGCTTACCTAAGGAGAATATCTCCCAGAGCAGGATGCCATAAGACCAAACGTCACTCAGAGTCGTGTACAGGTTGTCAAAAATACTCTCTGGTGCCATCCACTTCACTGGCAAAAAGGTCTAGAAGGACAAAGATTTATCAGTGAAAAAGCATTGTATCTCTCTGTAACAGGATTAGTAAAACCTGCTCCACCTGGTGGAGGATCCAAGTACTGCAAGGGCCACTTGTAACAAGTGTTCCTTCATTATCAAATATACAAATTGCTATATTAAATGATAATGAAACCAAAATAACTGTATCAGGTTTAAAACATGGTCTAAGAAGTTTGAACTCACGCTTCCTTTGGAGACGTAGTTGTTGTCGTGCATGATGTCTCTGGCCAGGCCGAAGTCACAGATCTTCACGATCTTTCCCTGAGAAAGGAGGACGTTTCTGGCCGCCAGGTCTCGATGCACACACTGTTCAACAGATCATCAAAAAGGAGAATCAACGTTGACGCCTCCATCTGTTTCCATCCACAGCAACAGACTATTTCTGTGTGTCGGTTCAGCCTAGTTTAATGCCGTTTCGTTTTGCTTTATGGAGCATAAACACGCCAGTTGGAAGGACGGCTGTGACCACTGGGTATTTAGGGATAACGACCATGAGGCGGGATGGATCTAACCCTGACTCTGACAGCTATACTCAGGGTCTGGCCTCTCTCCTGAGCTGCTTATCATACAACCACTGATTTCCTCCGTCACCACCTCCCCCCCGTCACCTCCACCCTTGGCACAGCGGGCATTATAACGAGTACAGAGCTAAATCCACAACCTGCCATTAGCTCCTCAGTGGGCAAAGGAGTTATAAAGGATTTTCATCCACACTTACATTTTTGGAAGCTAGAAACTCCATCCCTTTGGCCACCTGGTAGGTGAAGCTGAGCAGGTCGGTGGTCGAGAGGCCTTCGTTCGTGTCCTCTAACAGCAGGTCGTCCAGCTCAGAGTCTGCTTTGGAAACAACACAGGAGGATTTCCAGGGTTTATGTCCAACATGTGCTGTTAAATTTAGCACTCAGACCTGGCTTTTAATGGCAGGAAGAACCAGGCGTTATTATGTGTGTGCTACAATTATCTCTGCAGTGTAATTACAGGCCAGGCCTACAGTCTGACCAGGGTGTACCCTCAGCCAACAATGAGTCAAACACAAGGCCTCGGAGCTAGGACACAGCGTTAGGAGGACAGGGAGCTGCAGAGCGTACCGTTGGAGCCTTTCTGAGAGGGAGGACGGTCGTAGTTGGACCTCCGGATGTCAGAGTACTTGGAGGTGCTGCTCATCTCCAGCATGGGGACATACTGGGTGTTGTCCACCTGCTTCATGTCCATGTAGTCTCCTTTACTCTCGAAGGACAGGATGACGTAGCTGAGAGCAGAGAGGAGAGTTAGTGATGTCGGGATCGGATCCAGCCGTAGGGTTAGGGGTTAGAGGTCAGAGGAGGCTGGCGTCGTGGCCAGCATCAAATTGTGTTACGGTCATTTTAGAGGTGTGGTCACTGTGAGTCATCCATCAACACAGACAAACGGGGAGAGGACACTTTAAACAACACAATGAACAGGGTAATGAAATCAGTCTGAAAGCTGAGACCGCTTCACTTTGATCCGATCAGGAGACCTCAGACATCGTCCTCCTGGACAAACGGAGGGTCCAGTTACCGACTAGCAGCAGATTCTCAGCTACAAAATGCTTTTTCCTTAATAAAAAAAAGGTTTTTAGAGAAAAAAGCAAACATTTGAATAAACTGATCATGTACCTCCTGCTGCTCTCGTCTGCAGGGTTGATCCCAAAGATATCCAGCTCCTTCTGGCTTTTCTCCGGGCTCAGGCTCAGGAAGTTCTCCCTGTTCTTGTGCAGATAGTTGACCAAGTCTCCGTAGAAGCAGTATTCAGTGATGATGTAGATGGGGCCTGGGAACAACCATCGGCGTCAGTCTGCAGGCTAATCTTATCAGAGGCTCATAAACGCTAAAAGCACAGCGAGGAGGGCGAGCCTTTACTCTCCCACAAAAAGCTCTTAAAGGAGTGTGTGTGTGTGTGTGTGTGTGTGTGTGTGTGTGTGTGTGTGTGTGTGTGTGTGTGGGCGTCTCTGTGAAGTGGTGAGTAATGATAGTGTAGCCTGACTGAGCCTCCTGCTGAGTGGAGCGGTGTGTTTGTCTCACCTGACTTGGTGCACGCTCCCAGCAGGTTGACGATGTTCAGGTGAGGTCCCAGGTGAGTCATGATCTTCAGCTCGGACATCAGAGCCTGCTTCTCGCTGGAGCGCGCCGTGGCTGCAGGGAGGAACAGCAGGCGTGACCATCCACACTCAGCCACAGCTCACCGAATCATCGGCTCATTTCTCTTAATTTACTTTTGTTATCGTGAAAATGATGCTAGTCTCTGATTGGACAATAAATCAAGTCTTCAGTCAGTCCTACTAAATCTAACAGTTTATAGCTGCCTGACTCCCAGAGCGGCTGAGACCCAGGAGTTCTGTGAACTGATGACGGGTAAACGCTCTCCGTTAGGTCTTAGTAGTCAGTGCTTATAAAAACTCTGATTTATGACTTTATAGATGCATCTTATTAATAACAACCCTCAGCTGTGTGTCAACTCACGTTTCAGCATTTTCACTGCCACCTTCATAACCGGCTGAGAGCGGCTGAGTCCGTAGGCGGTGCCTTCAACCACCTTCCCAAAAGCTCCAGAGCCCAGGATGCGACCTGGGAATCACAACAAAGACCCGGGTCAATACACAGCCCGTCTGGTCTCTGGGGTTCCTGCTGTGACTGGGACCACTGGGCTACACTCAGTCTAACTTCTATTATCAGAGATTCTCTTCAACGCCCGGTGAGATGTATCGTCACTGTAGGAACTCTAAACTCACCGAGCACAAGTCTGTCCCGAGGAAATTCCCATCTGGAGTCATAGGGCAGCTGCATGGGATCCACATAGATGTACTCGTGGCCGTCTGGGCTGACGGACTCGATGACCCTCCAGCGGATCTCATACCGTGGTTTCTGGAACACAGACAGCTTGTGAGTTGATGGCTGCTCGCTGGGTGCTAACCAGCAGTAAAGGCAGTACTGATGCTGAAAATGATGTGATGAGTGACTGGGTGAAAGTGCCAGGTGGTCCCAACAGTACCTGCTTCCAGATGATAACCAAGACAATGAGTGAGATGATGACAATGACCAGGAGCACCAGCACAGCAGCAGCTACAGTCAGCTCAGGGTGAGGGCCTGGACACAGAACACAGTCATCTCATGGACGTGAAATGTGTGCATGGGAACAGGTTGATTTATCAGGTTTCTATGGTGTCTAGATAAGTAGCCCCAAAGGCCGGAGACCAGGAGGGATGAGGACGGGGGCTCAGAGCTGAGTCATCCTCCTCTCACAGCTCTACAAACCCTAACGTTTCCTACCAGACCGTCACAATTTAAGAGACAAAAGACAACGAGTGTGATATAAAGAAGGCTCGTCCCCCTTTGGGGACCTGGTACTAGGAGTTCTTACCGTTAGACACCAGCTTGATTTCCCTGCTAACAGCGGCCATCTCGTTCCTGGCTGAGCAGCGCACCGCCAGCGTGCTGTCAAGGTGACCAAACATGACCTGGGTCTCCAGGTTGCTGTCCTCGTCAACGTGGGACTCCATGGTGACCTCTGTGGAGTTGGTGGGGAGGGGCACCCAGGATGAGGTGTCATTGGCACAACTGGACCAGAAACAGGAAACCACATCAAACCAGGTCCTCTAAACTCTGAAGATGAAGACCAAAGTGAATCTTACTGCTTGATGTTCTTGCAGATGAACCACTCCACCACAGGGGGGGGCTGCCCTCTGGTGATGCACACCACTGACTGGCCTGTGGCTGAACCGTGGTGGAGGTCCATCAGGTCTACGATCACTGCAGGCACTGCACCACCAGGGACCAGACGGGGCGTGAACAAAGGCTGTGCATGTATAGAAAGTAGATCTGATGTGTTTGTTCCTGACCTTTAACCTCCAGGAGGAAGCTCACTTCATGACTCTGGTTCCCATTCTGAACCCGGATGGTGTAGTTCCCGCTGTCCTCCTCCTTGGCCCGGATCAGTGTGAGGACACTCATGTAGCTGTGCACAACAACAAGCAGAGCCTGCGATAAGCTACCAGAAGCCTGGTTAGAGGGCGGGGCCGGGCGTCATCAGCTGCTGGATGGAAACCCACCTGATCTCACTGATCCGCCTCAGGCTGGTGGAGATCTCAGCCGTCACGTCGCTGAGCCGAGTGCCGTCTTTGAGCCAGGTGACACGAGCATCAGGGAAAGAGTCGATCCTCGCCTTGAACTCCCGAACTTCATCCAGCTCTGCAGATTCGTAGTCCCTGAACTCCGGACTGATGGACATGAACTCATTGGCTGTTGGAAAAAGGAAGTCGACCGATAGTCGACGGTTACTCACCAAGAAACGGACCTGTGAAATAAAGCAACCTAACATTTAGAGGTTCGTACCAAACACCTGGATGGTCAGCTCCTTCGTCTGAGTCTTAGTAGAGATGATGTCAGTGAGGGAACACGAGTAGACGCCGCTGTCTTTGGTTGTAGCGTGTGGGATCGTCAGGGTGTACAGGATCTCCTGATCCCTCTTATTCTCTTTAACCGTTTTGCTGCCGCGATTGGCCTGTCAATCAAAACGGTCCATCAAGCAATTCAGGATCAATACTTCTTTAATCCTAAGGCCTGAAGCCCTTTGTGCTTTGACTTGTTTCCTCACCAGCTTTCCAGGGTATTTCCAGTGGTCTTCTAACATCTCAGGTCCTCGAGACAGACAGGTGACGACGACGGTGTCTCCGACCATCAGAGCAGACCGTCTGGCCGACAGCTCAACGTGCAGCGTACCTGAGACGGAACAAAGGAGACTTTTTAAATACCTGTGTGAGTGGGAGTGTGTGAAGTAATCCATTAATATCATTAAAGGCGCACTGTGCTTTAACTTGTTTTTAGCACCCCCTAGTGTCCGTTTTAAGTTACTGCTGTAAAACCGTTAGCATAGTTTCTGCTCAGAAAGCCCTAAATCTCCCTGTTAAATGTCTCCTCAGCCTTCACTGCTTTCTACTGGAGCGGTTCATCACTCAGTCAGAGAAATCAGCTGTTCAAGCAGGGAGAGATGGGAAAAATCAGGAGCTAAAAACACTCCGGAGCTAGCATCACAGCTATCCACATTGGGTTAGCCTAACCCTCTGAGACACGTGACTTTGTGAGACTTCAGGACACCGGACCAGAGACTCAGAAGTTACAGACGTGGAGCTTTTTAAATGATCAAAAGTCTCTGATCTTTACAGTCAGCGACCATTTCCATGTGGAGGTTGGTTCAAATGTGTTCAGACTTTAGAACCCTCCAAACAGCAGAACACCCACCTATCAGGCCGTGGACGATGTACTCCTCGCTGTAGTGCTCCAGGCCGTTGACCAGGGCCTTACAGGTGTAGGTCCCAGCTGTGAAGATCCCCAGCGCTCCTCTTTTACTGTCATAGACACACGGCACAGGCTGCTGGGTGTCGTCGTTCACCAGGGTCACTTTGGCTCCTGGGTCAGACACTCTGCAGGGAATCTCCATCTCCTCGTGGTCAGACAGGACGTGGTTCATGAAAGACACCGGCGACGGCACGAAGGGGACGTCAGGATCTGTGTTGGGACAAAATCAGTCACTCAAACCAGGACAAAGGACAGGAACATCCATGTGTCCGTTCTGTACCTGGAACGTAGACGTAGATGCTGCTGTCCTCCGTGTCCTCAGTGCTGTTCGCGCTGTAGAAGCAGGTGTAGTAGCCGGTGTGCATCGCTGTGGCGCTGTCCACGGTGATGGACGTCACATACAGGCCACTGCTGTCCTCCTGCGTTTGCTCGCTCACGTCCAGCGGCGAGTCCCACGCCAGACGCGCCGCTCCGTGACACGTCAAGGTGAATTCAGTGTGAAGGGGCGCCACCATCTCATCTGTGTTGGGCAGCAGCACCGGGGCCGAGGACGGTAAAATCATCAGTCCGGCTGAAGCTGGAAAAAGACAGGGTCAGGGTTCAGTCTGAGTCCTGAATCCTCTCAGAGCGTCCAGACGTTGATCTCACCTCTCACTTTGAGGACGAATGAGAAGTGATCTGTGTGAGAGCCACTCAGGGCTCTGATGGTGTAGTCCCCACTGTCTTTCTCCAGAGGATGCCTGAAGGTCAGAATGCTCTCATACCTGCAGGAAGAAAACACCTCAGCTCCTTTAAACTTTCAAATCTGAGCTCATTCAGCCACAGCGTCCTGTCTCAGCTCACCGGTTCCCCTCGACGTGGACTGTTCTGGAGGAGATGTAGTAGTTCTCTGACAGCGCAGCGCCGTCTTTCAGCCATGACACTTTAGGAGCTGGGTATGCGTTAATAAGGATGGTGAACTGTGTCTCCTCTAAGATGCTGACGAACTCTGTGGTTAGAATCCCACTGTGGTCCAGAGCCAGGAAGGAGCTCTCCTCTATGAGAGAAAAGAACAAAACACAGAACGATGGGATAAAGACTGACAGAACAAAACAGGCTGTGAGGAGGAAAAACAGAGTTTTAGAGGAGGAAGACGAGGCTGAGTGAGGGCGAGTGTCGAGGTGAAACCAAGGCCCGACACACATCTGCTCAGGCCATCTCATAAAACAGAGCAGCTGATGTTTAAAGCAGAGCTGGAGGGAGGAAAACGACTTCCACAAGCAGCTCAAAGCACCGTGTGTCTGCACTGATTCACCTGAACGGTGACGAGAATATCAAATAGATATCAGCAGCTGTACGTCGTCACTGAGCAGCAGCTATCTGACTGATGAGGACGTTTCTGACGTGGACACTCACCATAAACAGTCACAGCCACACTGCTGACTCGGGTTTTTCCACTGACTGTGTGTGTGACCGAGCACTCGTACACGCCGCCGTCCTGAGAGGTGGCCTGTGGGATTCTGAGGGTGTAGACGACCCAGTCAGGGGAGGTCTGCTTCGTCTGACTGGCATTTACAGCCTGGAAGAGAAGAAAGGTTAACTAGAAAACCTTTCATTTCTTGCAGAAAAGAGATAAAGTGAAGCTGAGCGGTTAGTTTGATGGAGCTGAACTCCCTGACAGCTGTCAATAACGTAGTTCAAAAGGCTCCAGAACCAGACTGGCTCCAGGACCAGACTGGCTCCAGAACCAGACTGGCTCCAGGACCAGACTGGCTCCAGAACCAGACTGGCTCCAGGACCAGACTGGCTCCAGGACCAGAGTGGCTCCAGAACCAGACTGGCTCCAGAACCAGAGTGGCTCCAGAACCAGACTGGCTCCAGAACCAGACTGGCTCCAGGACCAGACTGGCTCCAGGACCAGACTGGCTCCAGGACCAGACTGGCTCCAGAACCAGACTGGCTCCAGAACCAGACTGGCTCCAGAACCAGACTGGCTCCAGGACCAGACTGGCTCCAGGACCAGACTGGCTCCAGGACCAGAGTGGCTCCAGAACCAGACTGGCTCCAGGACCAGACTGGCTCCAGGACCAGACTGGCTCCAGAACCAGACTGGCTCCAGAACCAGAGTGGCTCCAGAACCAGACTGGCTCCAGAACCAGAGTGGCTCCAGAACCAGACTGGCTCCAGGACCAGACTGGCTCCAGGACCAGACTGGCTCCAGGACCAGACTGGCTCCAGGACCAGAGTGGCTCCAGAACCAGACTGGCTCCAGAACCAGACTGGCTCCAGGACCAGAGTGGCTCCAGAACCAGAGTGGCTCCAGAACCAGACTGGCTCCAGGACCAGAGTGGCTCCAGAACCAGACTGGCTCCAGAACCAGACTGGCTCCAGGACCAGAGTGGCTCCAGAACCAGAGTGGCTCCAGGACCAGAGTGGCTCCAGAACCAGACTGGCTCCAGGACCAGACTGGCTCCAGAACCAGAGTGGCTCCAGAACCAGAGTGGCTCCAGGACCAGACTGGCTCCAGGACCAGAGTGGCTCCAGAACCAGAGTGGCTCCAGAACCAGAGTGGCTCCAGAACCAGACTGGCTCCAGGACCAGACTGGCTCCAGAACCAGACTGGCTCCAGGACCAGACTGGCTCCAGAACCAGACTGGCTCCAGGACCAGAGTGGCTCCAGAACCAGACTGGCTCCAGAACCAGACTGGCTCCAGAACCAGACTGGCTCCAGGACCAGACTGGCTCCAGAAACAGACTGGCTCCAGAACCAGACTGGCTCCAGAACCAGACTGGCTCCAGGACCAGACTGGCTCCAGGACCAGACTGGCTCCAGGACCAGACTGGCTCCAGGACCAGACTGGCTCCAGGACCAGACTGGCTCCAGGACCAGAGTGGCTCCAGGACCAGAGTGGCTCCAGAACCAGACTGGCTCCAGGACCAGACTGGCTCCAGAACCAGACTGGCTCCAGGACCAGACTGGCTCCAGGACCAGACTGGCTCTAGGACCAGACTGGCTCCAGGACCAGACTGGCTCCAGGACCAGACTGGCTCCAGGACCAGACTGGCTCCAGGACCAGAGTGGCTCCAGAACCAGACTGGCTCCAGAACCAGACTGGCTCCAGAATCCAGAACCAGACTGGCTCCAGAATCCAGAACCAGAGTGGCTCCAGGACCAGACTGGCTCCAGGACCAGAGTGGCTCCAGAACCAGACTGGCTCCAGGACCAGAGTGGCTCCAGAACCAGACTGGCTCCAGGACCAGAGTGGCTCCAGAACCAGAGTGGCTCCAGAACCAGAGTGGCTCCAGAACCAGACTGGCTCCAGAACCAGACTGGCTCCAGGACCAGAGTGGCTCCAGAACCAGAGTGGCTCCAGAACCAGAGTGGCTCCAGAACCAGAGTGGCTCCAGAACCAGACTGGCTCCAGCTAACACAGACGGAGGAGGACTAAACCACTGGTTTGT
The DNA here is from genome assembly GCA_006937965.1 of Callopanchax toddi. Taxonomy (NCBI): domain Eukaryota; kingdom Metazoa; phylum Chordata; class Actinopteri; order Cyprinodontiformes; family Nothobranchiidae; genus Callopanchax; species Callopanchax toddi. Next base: position 40,168 of record SSNR01000828.1, on the reverse strand, counting down.
TTCTGTAAAAAGTCAGGGAGGGATGAGAGTTTGTTAGAAAAGATGACATCACCAGAGTGGAGGAAAGGAGGAGTTTTCTGAAATGTAAATGAAACAGAAACTCAGATTTGACAAAAACTGTGAAAATAATATCAACCAGTGACTGACAGCCTGATGTCCTGAGACTTGTTTAAGGTTTAAACCAGGTTTCTAGCTGGACGTTTCACAAAGTTTTGCTCCATTCTGAAGCCCTTTAAAGGTTTTTCCATTCATTTCCAAAAGGCCCAAATGTTTTCATGGAAAGTTAAATAGCTTAAAAAGTCTGAAATAAATGAAAACCAACAATCATAAGCAGGAAGTCCTGAGCATGTTCATTTGTTCAGAATGCTGGACATTTGTGGAAGACTGGATTTAAAATGTGTCAAATCAGAGAACAGATCACCAGAGCTGAAATGTTGAATCAGCTGTGAAACCATCAAGTTTCTAGTATAAAAATAAAGAAGTCAAACTCTTAGTAGTGAGAGGGTTCAACTCTCAGGGTCTTTCTGTTTTACAGGTAAGGCTGGACGCTAATGGCTACAACACAGTCCGGCCAAGGAGACAAATCAGGACCAGCGTCTTTTAAAACCTGTAATTGTAGCAGAGACCTGAACCAGGCGTCAGGTCTCCTGCCGTCCTGACTCTCCGTCTCTGGAAAAAGTCTTAAAGGAATCCCTACAAAACAGCAATGTGCTGCAAAGATTAGGAATCTGAGGACGGACAAACACAAACCGTCTCAGGTCCTTAAGATCAGCAGACACAATCTAGTCTGCATGTCTCCTAGTCACGCTGCATGTCTCCTAGTCACCCTGCATGTCTCCTGGTCTCCCTGCAGGTCTCCTGGTCCTCCCTGCATGTCTCCTAGTCACCCTGCATGTCTCCTGGTCTCCCTGCATGTCTCCTAGTCACCTGCATGTCTCCTAGTCACCCTGCATGTCTCCTGGTCTCCCTGCATGTCTCCTAGTCACCCTGCATGTCTCCTAGTCACCCTGCATGTCTCCTGGCCTCCCTGCATGTCTCCTAGTCACCAGGCTGTCCTTCCTCTGATCTGCCTTTTTCCCTTCAGCTGTTTGTCATGAACTTGAACTTTCCTGTCGTTGACGTGAGGTTATCTACTGCAGCCAGCTGATTGGCTGATATCTGTGGGGTTAACTACTGCAGCCAGCTGATTGGCTGATATCTGTGGGGTTATCTACTGCAGCCAGCTGATTGGCTGATATCTGTGGGGTTATCTACTGCAGCCAGCTGATTGGCTGATATCTGTGGGGTTATCTACTACAGTCAGCTGATTGGCTGATATCTGTGGGGTTAACTACTGCAGTCAGCTGATTGGCTGATATCTGTGGGGTTATCTACTGCAGTCAGCTGATTGGCTGATATCTGTGGGGTTATCTACTGCAGTCAGCTGATTGGCTGATATCTGTGGGGTTAACTACTGCAGTCAGCTGATTGGCTGATATCTGTGGGGTTATCTACTGCAGCCAGCTGATTGGCTGATATCTGTGGGGTTATCTACTGCAGCCAGCTGATTGGCTGATATCTGTGGGGTTATCTACTGCAGCCAGCTGATTGGCTGATATCTGTGGGGTTAGATACTGCAGCCAGCTGATTCAGGACCAGACTGGCTCCAGGACCAGACTGGCTCCAGGACCAGAGTGGCTCCAGAACCAGACTGGCTCCAGGACCAGACTGGCTCCAGAACCAGACTGGCTC
>SSNR01000827.1:58025-89447 GCA_006937965.1 Callopanchax toddi | reverse complement strand
TCTTGTAACCGTGTTGTTTTTACAACAAACTAGAACAAAATTGGTCTATTTAAAGTGTAACCGAAACTCCTCCTCTATCCTCTGATTGGGAGAGAAACGCAATATGGGTGGGTCCCTGCAGGGAGATTCACGCCCCTGGAGGGGTGGGGCTCCGCACATCAAAAATTTTTTGACATTTAGTTTTTGGGGTCAAGCAGTTCCCATGGGTCAGAACAAAAGGTTTCGCACCATCCATCAAATTTTGACATTTAGTTTTTGGGGGTCACCGTTTCAAACAATAGAGGTCACGAACAAAAGGATGTCAAACAATAGAGGTCAAGCGGATAGGAAGATCAAAGGGTTTCAAACAATAGAGGTCAAAGGTCACCATCCATCAAATTTTGACATTTACTGGTGTAACTATTCTCTTCCCCCTTCAGGAAAGCTTGTTGCTCCTGGACCAGAACAATGGAGACCAGTAAAGTCTTCAGGAGGGAGGATCACAGGTCTGATTCACAAATTAGCTCATATGAAAGATGTTCGGTCTAGATTAAAAGCTCGGTACGTTGCACTCTTCTAGATATAAATGTATAAACCTGCCCAGGTGAGATGCTAATCATCTGAAATAAGATGAAATCGTTCCATTGTCTTTTGTTCTAAACCTTTTAGGAATCTCAAAATTAAATGACACTGCATTGTTTTCCTTCTCTAGTAGTTTATGAGGATTGTGCTTTGAAGTGAAGAAAGAGCTGCAGTTTATTAAAAGGTCAAAGTAAAATGCCAGATTTTGACCAAAAAATAAGAGCTGAATGGAAAAACCTGCAAGAAAAATGAGCAAAAATCAACAAAACGCAACAAAAAAATCTGTCAACATCTTCTGTTGCTCACTTCTTGTCACTATGTAGTGAAAATAAATGAAACGTTTTTATTTCCTCATCAGGATCGGGTTAATATCTGACATTTTCTTTGACCTTTAAATAATCTGCAGCCCTTCTTCTATATCAAGGCACTTTCCTGACACCTAACATGTAATGGTGGAGGGGAAAACACACATAATAAGCAAACATATTCTAAAGTCTCTCTTTTGGATTTAAAATTAGAGGCTTTTTAAAAATCTCTTCAAGAAGACGACTTTTTGAAACACAAGACATTTATCAGTCATTTAATCCGCCAATAAAATCCTACTTTAACACCAAATGCTTTGGTTCCAACTGTTTTCAGATTTGTCCTTGTGTGTGTTTGACATCAATTGATGCTTTTTAGCTGCACTGAGAGAATAAAAACAAAGAAATAATATTTGACAGAATCATGGTTTTTTTGGATGGCTTGTTCTTTCTGTTCAATTCCAAGCGGGTTTGATCTTCTTTTAGGTGTCAGAAATAGAGAATTTCAAATGCAGCTGAACCTTTTCTTTAAATCCCCCTTAAAAAAAAAGAAATTTAAAAAATGCCAACAGCATGGGCGCAATGAGTTCCTGATGAGGGCAAAAGGCCTCTCTAAGCTGAGCCTAATTGGGTGTTTTACCATCTCTGCTCGCTAATTGAGCTGTCTCTGTGTTGTTTTTGGAACTTAAATGAGGTCTTAATATCTCAGCTATCATGTTAGCATTTTGACCTCACAAATGCATTATAACAAGAACCAAAGAGCTGCTTTATTTTTCATGTAAAACAGTTGTTTTTTTTTTTGCTCAAATTAAAAGATTGGAACATTTGCCAGTCTGCCTGGATGTGTGACAGGAAGCGAACTCGTCAGCCTCAGTTTAACAAATGACAGTTTGTTTTCACATGGATCCTCAGCCAGGAATCCCTCATTGTTGTATTCTTCCAGCCGTTTAACAAGCTGGGAAATCAGCAGACTACATGGCCCCATATAGCCTAGGGGTGGAAACAGCCAATGTTCCTGTTCTGTTCACCAACCGTCGCAGCCTGCTGACAATTTTACAAATAAACTAAATGGTTGACGAATGACTGCCAGTGGGCCCTGGATCGTATTTGGTTCTTCCCGTTTTTCCCACTTGTCTGGACTGTTGAGCTGCATTCAACTCGGCTATGATTGGTCGGAACCATAAAAATACCAAAAAGCTAAGAATCCAATCATGCAAAAACTTTAATTGTGCTTTTTTGTGTGCGACTTCTTTGTAAAATTGAGTATTTTTAAATAGATGTAATGGCTGACAATCAAATTGTCTTGTTTTATCTATGTAACTGTCCATGGTGCTGATCTTGGGAGGACTGCTCCTCTTCTGGCCCAACTAGAGGCTCCTTATGGGAATGATGCTGAGCTTTTAACAGAACAGGAATATGTCACGTAGATAACATCGCTAATTCCTTCAGATTGAGCCTTTAGTCTTACTATAGCTGAGCTGCAGAACAAATATAATCTTCTGGTTCTTCTTTAAAACTTCATCTGCTCTGCTCTGGATGTTTATTCATCAGATTTCTCCCCATTATTCTAGCTCATTCTGAATTATTCACGGTTCACCACTAGGTGGTGAGAAAGTATCCATAAAATAGCGTTCAGATCTTTTGACGTGGGTTGTGTGAAAAGGTTATGAACTATTAAAATCTGTTGATGATTCTCTGAACGAGCTCAGATTGGAGAAATGTTGTTTAATTTGGTCTAGAGTAGACCAACAAGCTAACAATTAATGCCACTAGAGACGGTTAAATAATGGTTTTATGTTGTCTTAAAATGGCTTTAAATGTGACAAAACAACCTCAGTTCATGTGAAAGCGTTTATTCCTGGCAGAAATATTAAATTCTGTCTGTAAGAGTTTTAATTTTAAATATAAAAAGAACAATATGAAAGTGTAATGGTTTATGAATGCTAATTATGACATGATTGATATTGAAGTTTTTATTTATGATGACAGTGATCCTTTTGTTACTGGTCCTACTGGGAAAAACCATTGCTTAACAGTCTGGTAGTGACGTCTGTGTTTCTCCAAACTGAGGTTGTTCAATGTCGAATTACAACAGATAATAAAATAATAAATCATAACCTTTCTACTGAAAGTCACTTTGAAATATCTGAACGAACCAACCAAAATACAAAGAGAGAACATAGCTTGGCTTGAGATTTTCTCTAAATTTTTCCTTGATCTTGATTATTTTTCTCAGTTTTTACAAAGCAAACTGCAAGAGCCACCTACTCCAAACCTTCATAACCAATGAGATTGAATCACTAAAAAGTCACATACTGAGACTTTCTTGCAAAAGCAAAAACCTAGAACTGAAGAAAAACCAAGAGGGAGCAGAACCTAAATCTGCCCTTCAAAATAAAAGCCTAAATGTCTGGATAACGCAGAATTAAGTGAGAACAAAAAGGCACGTCAACAAAATGAAGTATGAATTATTAATAGGTAATATATATATATATATATATATATATATATATATATATATATATATATATATATATATATATATATATATATATATTGTTTAGAATGATAAAGATTTACTTATTAGTTTATTTTGTTTTAACTGATTTTTTGGGAGGGTTTTGCATTTGAACTTCACACTTCTGCTTCTGGAATGTTCTTTTTGGTTGCTTTATTTGGGTATATTTTGTGTGTGACTGGATTTTTTGGATGATCCTTTTGTTTTTGTGTTTTTATATTCTTTTTGTATTTCATTTTATCAGACTTTTTACAGTTATACACAAAAAACATGTACATTCACCCACCCACACACACACACACACACACACACAGAAAAAATAATAATAATAAAATAAAAAACCAGGGTAACATAGGTGGACTGACCATTCTAGAATACAATCTAAATCTAAAATAAAGACTGTTATACATAAAGTGGTTCAGGGGTTAGCCCTTCTGAGGTAAAGTCTCCATTTTTCCCAATTTTGTTTGCATTTTTCTGAGATGTTTGAGAGAAAAAGTTAGCTGCTCCATGACATACAGTTCGTGAATTATATCCATCCATTCCGAGACTGTTGGTGCTTCCTCCTGTAACCATTTTCTTGTTATCCCGTATCCCATATTTCTTTCCCATTTCAGCCCAAGCACAGAGTTTAATGGCTGCAGAATCTAGAAAAATTGATGGATGTAGGGAAAAAAGGCTTTTGTTTCCAGAAAACAAAGTGAAAGTATAAAAGGAAAAGGGTCACTCTATTAGCATTTCTCGAAATCATAATTTGTTCCTGTCAAAAACTTAAATTGAACTTGTCAAAACATTTAATTTCAGCATTTTATAAAACAATCAATTAATTTTGTTGTAATTTTAGACACATTTTGTGTTCCTCGTATTATAATGCTTCCACTATGTGAAGTAACTGTTTAAATTTCAGATGATAATTACGTTTGGGACTATATCTGGGAGGATTCAATTAGAGTTTAGAATAAACTGTGTGAAAATTAAATGAGAGGTCATTTTAATTATATATAAGATCAAAACAACTGAGTGCTACAGGAACATTGAATGAACAAAGCAAAGATAAAAACAAAACTTCCCGTCTAATTTGTGCTTAACTGGATTTCTTTCGCTTTCTAATCAGCAAAGAGCTAAATAAGTAAATGCAGGAAGTCCGGTGGAGTCCTGGCACACACAGCTGCCCGTTTACATGCTAATTAATTATGCAGAATGTGCATATGTTCAGTCTGATTCCGAATAACTGAGTGGCAGAAGCTGTTCATTGGAGCGAGTGTTCTGACATTTCACTCCAGGACCATCGGCACGGCCTCCAGAACGAGAACAAAAAGAGACAATCTTCTCCTGATAACCTCACGCAGGTTCACCCAGGTGGATTTCTGTCATCTGAGATAAAAACGGGATCCAAGAGATACGCAAGCTAACGCGCCACCCTGCGACGAGGACACTGAGATCGAAATCTAATACACAGTCCTGTTGATTCCTCACTTATCAGCTGGGATCAGGTTTTAATTGCAACTTATACTAAAACTCTCTTCATTTTATGAGATTTTTGAAAAAAAGAAACCCAAAGTGTGCATGATTATCAGACTCTTTTATGTAGCTAAAGTCATTCTTAACCAGAATTGTAAATCTTTGCCATTCCAGCTTTAATAATCTGGAATAGCAACATTTTTTCATCTTTCTGTTTTTATAGATTTTCTATTATATGCAGAAGCTTAAGTGTGAATAGCTAAACAAATGCCCCCTGAGCCTAAAAATCAATGCACTCCAGCTGGAAGTGCCTGTGCAGCAAAATTTAGCTCCAAATGAAATCCTTTCAAGCTTGTTATTTGATGAGTGACAAGGACTCAGTGCTGCTAGTTTGCACGTTTTAAAATCCCATCCTTGCAACAGTGACCCCTCTTATAACAGTCAAAGGGGCAGAAGAAAGACTTAAATCGTGTCACGGCGACGGACTCATTCGGTGTTTGTGGAGTCGATGTGAACATCGTCACCTGCTGAACACGTTTGAGCTTCACGGCGAGGCTGGAGTGGAGTTTTCAGCTGTTTTCTGTATCATAACGTGGAACGGCTCCAATTCTGCAACTCATTTTGTGTTAACATCTAGCCAAGCAGAGATGCCAGCTGATCCTTTCTTATTTGGAAATGTGCGCTGGCAGCAGCCGAGCCAAAACGAAGCGTGATCTACTAGCAGTCATAAATTTCAAATGAACGTTTCAAATGAGATGTCGTTGCTTTAGGAGACTAACGGCATGTCTCACATTTCACTGCTCTTTTGTTTTTTTTTTGGTTTGTTTTTGTTTAAGTAGTCTGTCTCAAGTGCCTATTTAAATGGGTATGGAAACGTTCACAGATCAGAAAAAGGCTTCGGTTTTATTTGGGGATGCAGATAAATGCACTAGATGGAGAAATTACAGCAGATCTGGAGAACTTTTGAAGGGCTAGTGGTCAAAATTCAACCATACATCAACTGTCCTCTATAAAGCTCAAGGGTTAGTTTTTTTTTAGGTGGGCTTACTTTAGTTTAGCTCTGACAAATCATCAGTTTGATGTATAAGAAGTTTCTCCTTCCTCTGCTTATCTGGGGCAGCATTCCAAGTAGGGAATCCTAGACTGTTCTCTCCCCATCTACCTTCACCAGCTCGCCCCAGGTGTTCCCAGACCAGTCTGGAGATGTACTTCCTCCAGCATGTCCAGGGTCAGCCCCAGGGGCCTCCTGCTGGCAGGACATGCCTGGAACACCTCCCCAGGAAGGCGTTCAGGAGGCATCAGGACCAAATGCCTAAAACAATCTCAACTCTTGATGTGGAGGAGCAGCGGTTCTACTCCGAGTCCCTCCCAGATGTCCAAGTTCTTCACCCTATCTCTAAGGCTGAGCCCGGTCATGGAGGAAACTCATTTCGGCCGCTTGTATCCGCAGTCTTGTTCTTTCGGTCATTACCCAAAGCTCATGACCATAGGTGAGGATTGGAACCATCTGCTCACTCCTTCCCTCATTCATGAGCAACACCGTCTGGTACTACAATTCCTTCACTTGAGGTAAAACTTCTCCCTCGACTAGGAATGAATTGAATTGAATTTTATTAAAGTGTCATGCACAATAAGTGCCCAGCCCATACGGGCTTAAATGACACTAAAAACACAAAAGGGAAGTGGCCATACATTTACAAAACAGGACCAAAACCAGTAATTTACAAAACAGAATATAATACCCTTTGTCTACAGACCCATGCTTTCTCTATGAGTTTAGCCAACATACTGTAAATACTTCTTTGTCAAAAAGCCAACCTAACATTTCACCATCTGGTAACCAAAACAAATCGGGGTTTTTACACTGGATTTTTTCAAACATAGACATTCTTAGATCATTATACAGTGGACAATAAAACACAAAGTGAAATTCATCTTCAATAACATTTAGATCACATAAACCACACAGACGTTGCTCTTCTTCCAATACCCCCTTGTAACGCCCCACCTCAAGAGCAAGAGGCAAAACTCCCGCTTGCAGTTGTGCACAAAGAGACCGCTGCCTTCTTTTTAAATTACATTCCACACAAGGCTCTGTAACAAAATTATCTTTAAATTGAACATAACTTCTTAGTTTTGGCTTTTGAAGCTTGTCAACTTTCCACTGCTCTTTATATGTCTGAAATCAAATTTGCTTAATTATTTTAATTTTGCATTGCAAATTATTAAGGAATAAAGATGCACTGTTTGTTAATGAAAATATTGTTAAAACATCATTTGACCAGGGGTATCTATGACATTTATCCCAATTAAAGATGTTTCTGGTGAGCCTCTCTTCAGGTGAGTGCACAAGGCGATTCCACAGTCGCAGAACCTCTGCTCTCTGTTTGATCAGACAGGGTTCCCACACCATATCACCCTCTATAGCAGCTTTAGCGGTAAACTTATGGACTCCTAAGAAGCTTAGGAGTTGGTAAGCCACCTGTTTCTGGTCTGAATGTATAAGATGATTTAAGATAATAAAGAAATGACAAAGTTGCTCCCATATAGGTCACCATACACTGTCAGAAATGAAAGGACAAGAATTGTACCTTTTTTGTCACTGGGGTGGTACCCTCAAAAGTACAGTTTTGTACCTTTAACTTCAGGGTTGTATTCTAAGGGGTACAAATATGTACCCTTTAGGATACATATTTGTACCCTTTAGGGGAACAATTTTGTACCCTAAGGTATACGTTTGACTAGTAAAAGGTATAAATTACAAAGGTAAAAATGTGTACCCCCAGTTAATGTACAAAATTGTACCTTTTGGTCGGTACCATTTTGAACCTTAACTGGGGGTACAAATTTTTACCTTTGTAATTTATACCTTTTACTAGTCACACCTGTACCTTAGGGTACACATTTATACCCCTTAGGGAACACATATGTACCCTAAGGGGTATAAATATGTATCCTAAAAGGTACATATTTGTTCCCCTTAGGATATAACCCCCAGTTAAAGGTACAAAACTGTACTTTTGAGGGTACCACCCCAGTGACATAAAAAAGGTACAGTTCTTGTCCTTTATTTCTGACAGTGTAGCAACTGCACAGTTGCTCAATACAACATGGTCTAAATCAGGGGTAGTAAATTAAATATGCCATAGATCAGCATGCACCACCCTGCCCTCCGTCTGGGGAGTGGGGGGGGGGGCATGGTGCAAACTCTATCCAAGGGGTAGGAAAATTGTTAGAAGTTTTGAATTTTGTCTGCATCCTAAGATCCACCAACAAAAGTCAGAGCACACCATTTTAGATTGATTTTTTAAAGCTGTCAGACAAGAAGTGATTTAAAATTGTGACGGACAAACAAGCTAAAGTTTTAAATCCACTACCTGAAACCATTTAACCCTGAAACTTAATTACCCTGGATGGTCATTTCTTTCATTAGGATGTTTATGTGAAATGTTACCATTTCTTCAAGCAGCTGCCTCAGATATTTCCTGTGCATATTTCTCATACTGGTCAGTGGAAACAGTGGGGGTACTCGGAGCTCCCCCACCATCAGTAATGTTTCAGGTATCTTCAAAAGTAGCTCCCTACCAGAGCTGTTTCCTGGGGTCAGATTGTTGACTTTGCCTTGGTTCCTGTTGCAGAAACAGAAAATAATGATTCCAGAAATCTACCGGATATTTTTTCCTAAGAAGGAAACATCTCAATTCCGCTTTAATGCTCATGCACAGGCCCTTTAAATCATTTCCACCTTAAGTATTGTATCAGTTATATGATTCACACTTGCAACAAATATGTGCGAAAGCAATTCTCTTTTCATGAAATGGATAACGGGTGAAAATGTGAGTCTATTTATGTGTTTTGAGCCGCACGGATACAATAAACCCTTCCATTTTTTTATCAATTCCAAATACATTTTTAAGAAAGCAACATCTGAGATAGACTTGCACTGTTTCAGTGACACATCATGGCTGATTTCTTCTTTATTGGAGTCATGTCCTTGAAATGAAACCTCCCGACAAAGCACTCTGCACCTAATTTCATTAAACGGTAGGTTTTGCCAAGTCAGTGAACCTAAAATGAGGCAGTTGAACTTTATGATCTCCAGTTTCTATCACAGGGAAGTAGGTGGGAGTGTATCATCCCAACACCAAGTGACCATCTAAAACACCTCCTTAACTCACAACGTTTTATCCAAGGCTTCCAGCTCGGCTTGATGTGCATTTTCTGCTCAATTGTGCTGCAAAACAAAAGTAAAAAAAAAAAAAAGAAGCTAGACAAAGCAAATATTTCTTTCATGCCGTTATGGGTTATTAGCCACACAGAGTCACATTAAGCTGAGTCTCATTATCAGGGCAGAGATAAACTCAGAAAGCATTAGGGTTGAGCTCGCTGATGTATAGTTATGATCACAGCGTTCGTTATGCTAATGGATGTTTATGTTTTCTGTCTATTTATGTACCCACCTAATGGTAACACTCATCAGTGTGTTTGTATTTGTGTGTGTGTGTGTGTGTCCACGTGGAGCGTCTCAGTGCACAGATGGTTTCACGTGAGCGTGGCTGACAGACGAGCAGCAGGGTAAACATTTCCTCCAAGCTTTTCATTGACTTTCCAAGTGTTAGAAACTGTGGTCCGGCCACATCATATCAGTCTAATGGGCTGTTACACACACACACAAGACACACACACTGGATATTTAGTGTAATAATCATCTAATTAATTATTGAAGATCAAAGAAATGCAAGCAAAAGATGCGGGGGCGCTTAGGATGTTGCCTTAGGCAGCCCTGGGTGACCACAGCGTGTGATATAAAACGATACGCCTCATGGAATCCCATCTACCTCGCCTTTAGCAATTTGCACTGCAATCTATTGATGTTTGCAGCGTTGCTCTCTGCACTGCTGGCTGATATTACTCTCAGATAAGTGCCTGCAAAATAGGTCCACTTTAACCTGCAATACCTTTTTGTGCAAATAGGAGAGAGGCACCACTTTCATAATCAGTGACTTAAGAGGTGGCTGCTCTGTTGGATTATCTCTTTGAAACTCTTTTTCTGTATTCTCACCCCTCACCCCCATTCGTGTCATTTGGATCTGATTACAGAAAACAGTATGAGTCAAATCTGACAGTGAGCATAAGGATTTGTTGGGAGGATGATGATGCACTTGCAGATAGTGTGTGTGTAGGTAAAAAGCCATACATACCATTTAATTTATGAGCAGATGACAGGCTGCTGCATGTTTTCATCACCTGCTGCAAAAGAGCAAAAGGTGGGCAAAATGTCTGTGTGTGTGTGTGTGAAAGTTTCAGAAAATAGTCATTAGATGTTAATCAGTAGTGGGTGTACAAGATACAGCTAATTAAGATTAGTATATTCAGAAATAGCTAAAACTCTGTTTTATACATAATGAGTAACAACTATGTGTTTAAGTGAGATGAGTCATTCGGAACACAGAGCCTGTGTGATTGCTCACTGCTGGCTAACTGAATGCACAAGATTTTTCTTTAAAACGTTTCCATCAACTGTTAATAAAATTCCTTCTGAACTACAGGGCAGATTTTAAAGACACTTTAAAAAATAAAGATTCCAAGGGCTACACATTCTGCATCTTCACTGTCTAAAATGTTGACATTAACTCTTGGAGTTAACACTCTTTTACATCTAATTAACTTTTTAAAGTAAATCTATTTCGAGATGGCCATAATAGCAAATGGTAGCCAACACAAACATGTCAAATTTTACAGATAATGTTACAGCTAAGCTATAATAGTTTGAGAGGAACATTGTGAAACAGCTTTGTTAAAAGTGTTGTAGTAAATTTGGAAAACAAGCTAAAGTATAGCTAGCTATTTTACACAAACACAGTTCCAGAGCTTTCACCCCTCCCGTCGGCTATAACCTCTAGGCTGCGCCAACACCGGACATGGGACCGCTCGTTGCCACAGTAACAATAGAGAGCAAAACACCAGTCATTGAAACGCTATGCTAATGTTCACCCTAGTTTGTCCTCTTTCTACATCCAAACGTTTGTTTTCTGCTAGCTGAAAATGTGTTTTTCTTTTCGGGACTCTGGTATTTTTTCCTAAAACTGAAGAGGTAGCAGCTGGCTGCTTCTGTCCTCCTCTCACTTTCAAGATGTTCTGCTACAAAATGCTCCAGCATGCATGAATGGAGAATACAAGCAGTGAGGAAGTGAGGCGCTTCGGCGAGACAGACAGCCGGATTGTCCAATAGTCGCTATCGGTCTAAAATGTATGATTGGAACTGCAGGAAAACCACTTTATTCATTTCTTTAGTTTTTTTAATCGCCACAATATATTTATAGCTGTACTATGTTAGAACGTTGTTAAGAGGCATGAAAAAAAGTTTTAAGTACATTGTTTATAAAATTTGCTATAGCAGCTTTAAACTTTGACAGTAACTCATCAATCTGTTTTATCTGTTAGCAAAATATCTCATGAACAACTGGTTGGGAATCACTAGATCTACTACTGACTAACTTTTGCAGTCAGCCATTTTCAAGATGGCTGCCAAAGCTAATCAACAGTAGCAAACACAAATGGCTAGCTACTGAGCTAGTTCTTTGCATGCTAATTGCTGATAGTCAATCAAAATACATAATCAAATGCTAACACACTTAAAATAATAAATGAACTTAAGTTTTTCCACATGTGATCACGGACATAATAAAATGTTCCGATTTCACATGGGAAGCATGGAGAATTTGTGCTTTACATGTTAATTTAACATGCTTTTATATGCGCAAACGTATTTTTCCTCGTGTGATCACATTTTTGTTCGAAATTCACATGGAGAACATGTGAAAAACATGCTTAATTTCACACGTCACATGTTAATTTGACATGTTCTCACATTTGAAGTTCATGCAGTTTTTCTGTAAGGGCAGATCAACTTTCTACTAAATATACTATAGAAAACATAGTAGTAATACTTTATACTGTAATAGAAATACAAATTATACATCAAATGCAATGGATCATGCAACATGTTAGCATAAATATATGATCAAAATGACAAATTGCATCTTTTTCCAACATAAGATTCAGTTTAAAGCTGGCTTAGAGGCAGGGATTGATATGAATTCTTTCAGGAGGTGCTGAATTCACTTCCTCCCTTATTGCTGTGATTTGGTTCTGATTAGAGAAAACAATATGAGTCAACACTCACAGCATAAGTGATGATGATTAAGATGTGCTAGCAGTGTTTAAAAAATGTGTGGCCCAAAAGCTAAAATAATCAAAATTGGATGAGCAAATGTAATTTTTATGTTTTTATAATCCCTCCCTTTGAGTTGTCTCTAACCCAAACAAGAATATTGCCCCTCTGCCTTTTTTCTTTCTATTTTTTTTTTCCTTTTGCAGGCTATCAAAAATAATCTAACAAACTCTCAGCTGAGTCTCTATTAAACTGGAGTGGCCTGACCTGAAAAACGTTCGGAAAGATACTTGAGCGGTGTTTGTCAGCACTTAATTAAAGTGACACGAGCTGTGTTACTGGAGTGTTTAATCCAAGTGTTCTTAAAGGTATGACAAAGTGGGTTGTTGTTACTTTGCTTCCAGAGTGAGTTCTAGGTGTGACTCGCAACCCATGAGGCCTAACAAACTCCCAGAATCCATCAAAGAGCTCCGATCAGAAACAACTCGGCTGTTTGGAAAATGAATTCCCATTGTTTTATTGATTAATATTTAGGAATTCTGAAGGCTACTCTGAACGCTATCACAGAGGGCTCATCAGCATTTGTAATCAAGCATCACAGTTCAACATTATTAGCCTCAAGCAGCGCCGGCATAATGAGTCAGCCAGGTAATATTAAAAGGTGGGTTCTTCCAGGCTCTCGGGTGACATAACTGCCTTAATCAAACTGTTATCACACAAGAGGCCAGAGGGAGGGAGAATAATGAGAAAGCAATATCCCGGATTAGGAATTAGTCTTTTCTGTAATGGTGCCGTCTCCTTGGGTCAATGGTACGTTATGGTGCAGCATGCAAAAGTGTGGTTAAAACATAATTCAGGATGCAGCAGGATGTTTTAGAAATGTGTTTCTTGCACCAAATAGAAGAGCATGGAAGCCTGTCTTTGCTTGCTTATGAATAAAGAAGTGTATTTTATCAACTTTTACAGTTTTGGTATCAGGATCTCCTTTTTTCTGGTGATCAGGAAACACTGGCCCGAACATGGAGGAATCTTTCTTGCTCCATTTCCATTCTTTGCAAGTTGAATTGAAAGATCAAATAAACAGTCTATGACTGACAATAAGGCTTATGAATAACTTCACTTCCTGCACTTCATCTCCTCTGCTTTATTCAGTCGCAGTTAGCAACACAACTTTGAAAAAGCCATGTGTTCAAACTGGAGCAGATTACTGTGAATTTCTTAGGAGTCAGTAAATCTTTTCCCCCTGAAAATCCAAAATGTTCATTTGGAGTTGTGTGTGCAGCAGTGAATACAGAGTCATCTCTCTCTACGGGATGGAAAAGAAGATATTTAACTTTTCTTTTTATGCTTTGTTGCATTAATGAATGTGAAAGGTACATAATGTGAGGTGAAACATTAATAAAATCCATCATCACCACATCAGAAATGTAAAGCCACTCGATTTGTGTTGTTTTGGACCTTCTGCTGCCACCAAACCCGCTTTGACCTCTTTGCATGGACACAGGACCCTGTGGGGGGAGGGTTAATGTCTGGCATGGGAGCATTTGCTCTGATGGAGCCTCTGTAGTTAGTGCTTTTTCTGGCAAATCCCACGGACACACGATCGGATTGGGATCTGGGGACTTTGGAAGCTGGGTCAGCGCCTTAGGCTCTTTGTCATGTTGCATGAGCCGTTCCTAAGCACTTTTCGTGGTGTGGTGGAGCGCATTGTTCTGCTGGAGGAGGCGGCGGCGGCGGCTGCTGTCAAGGAGTATATTGTCACCTTGGGGGTGTGAGGTTTGGTTTGTGCTGATTTTCAAGTGGGTGGTATGTGTCAAAGTAACATCCACATGAACAGCTGGACACACAGCTTCTCTTTGGAAAACAGCGTTGTAATAAATGTCCCAATTTCACCTCACCTGTTGGTGTGGTTTTTTTTTTTTTTGCCTTGTGGATAAACATACAGAGGAATGTATAGATCATAAAGTATCTCACAAACTGCTGCTAAATTGTAAGAGAAAATATACTCTTTTTTATTATTATGGCAGGAAAAAAAACTTCAAAACTGCTTTAGGTCTTCATGGCATAAAAATCAAAAAGGTGTTTGAAATATTCCTTAGATATTTTGGTCCATGTTGACATGACGGCATCGTGTGAGTATCCCATTTCTTCACATCCCAAAGGTTCTGGACTAGATTGAGATCTGGTCACTGGAATCCAGTGAACTCGTCATGTGACGTCACAAAGCTGAAATGATTGTCCTGCTGGAAGTAATCATCAGAAAATGGTCATGAAAGGATGGATATGATGAGCAACAATACACAGGTAGGCTGTGTGGGATAAACCACGCTCAGTTGATACTAGGGAACGATCGATATCGTATCGGTACCAATACCATGTACTCGTTAAAGTTAACCAATACCAATGCAATTGCTTTGACTGCGGTCAGGGGGACGCTTCACTGACTTGTCAGTTCTGTTGTATAGTGTTCTTGAGTGGTGGCTAGGGGGAGCTGTTGAGCTAAAGAGGAACAGTGTGGTTAGGAGTGGAAAACTGTAATAATTTCACAGAAAATGTAAATTTTTCAGTTTTTTTTATCAATTTTATTTTATTTTTTATCTAATTCAACCTCATTTGATGTAACAAGCAGCGAAGAAAATAACCTGTCTTCCAATTTATTGCATTTTTTTGTGCGGCAGAAATATCGGTATCGGTACTTGGTATCGGCAAGTACTCGGATCCAAGTATCGGTATTGTATCGGTTTGAAAAAAGTGGTATCCCTGCATCCCTAGTTGATACTAAGGGGCCAAATGTGGGACATGAAAACCTCCACACACACACACACACACACATTGCACCACTAGCAGCAGTGGAAGGCACAATGGATTCATGCTTTCATAAACTGACACCAAAATCTGACCCGACCATCTGAATGTTGCAGCTGAAATCAAGTCATCAGAGCAGGAAATGTTTTTCTAGTCATTTATGGTCTAGTTCAGTGTGAATTGTAGTCTCATTTTCCTGTTAGCTGACACCTGGTGTGGTCTTCTGCTCCTGTAGTTCATCTGACTCAGTAATGTTGTGGTTCGGAGTTGGTGGTCTGGAAACCTTAGTTTGAGCTTTTGTTCCCTTTCTATCCCCTCAAAATGTTCTCATTCTCTGTAAGATCTAGAGGTGGTGGTGGGTGAAAACCCTAGTAGATCAGTAGTTTCTTAAATACACAGACCAGCCCATCGGGTACCAACCACCATGCCACGTCCAGAGTCATTTAAATCTCCTTCCTTCTCCGTTCTGATTCTCAATTTGAACTTGAGCAAGCCGTTTACATGACTAAATGCATCGAGTTGATGTCTTGATTGGCTGATTAGCTATTCATGTTAATGAGAAAATTAAAAAGGTGTACCTAATAAAGTGACCAGTGAATGTATATCTATTAGGTTTGAACAGCTACTGCGAGGCATCGTCTGCTTAATGCTGCGCCCTCTTTCCAGCTGTTTCACCGTTGAACGGTGATTTCCCCAGAGCAACTGTTAATTACGCCACTCATGTCCATGTGATCAGATAGCAAATCATCCATGTGTTACTTGTGTGAGTCTCATGTAGCAGATATTTCTCTTTTTTTAATCTTTTTACATGGTTATCATGCGGACCATGTGGAGATATAATCACCTTTCTCCTGAAAACATCTGCGGAATGTTTCAATTATTTTTACTTGAGATAACACACAAAGGGATTCCTGCAGGAGTGAAAACAGGGAAAAAAGACACCTTCTCCTGTTGTTTAAATGACACTGTGTGATGATGATATTAGATCATACCCCTGCATGAGGCATGCATGTGTAATGTTCCAAGTAAAGACAGGAATTATTAAAACTAGCTGCCTATTGTGTTTTCAAATTCTGTCCTACCAATAAAAGTTTGGTTTATCTGACAAAAACCTACATTTACACACACACACACACACACAAACATGGAGCTTGTCTACACAATGGTGCAATATAGTTGCCCTGCAGCAGGAAGGCTGCAAGTTTGAAACCAATGCATGGAGTGTAGGTTGTACTCCGTTTCCCTCCCACAGTCCAGAATCATGCTTGATAGATTAATTGATGACCCTGAATTTACTCTAGGTGTGAGGATTTGCGTGAATGGTTGGGTAACTCTCTCTGTGACGGACTGGTAACCTGTCCAGATGTAACTCCACCCCTCACCCAGGATCAAGATGGATCAAACCTGGTAAAAAAACATCCGCATGTGGATGTATAATTGTTAGCAAAGTATGTCATAAATGACGAGGTGGATTATGATGAAAGTTTTCTTTGGTTGTACATCTAAAAGTGATTACTTTTTAAAGTTTACTTTAATAAAGATGGCTGCCGCAGCCAACAGGCTGTAGCAAACATAAACATGACGGTACCTCAATCAATTTTATAGATCTGTGAAGCTTTGGTGTAATTGTAGCCAACAGTCTACTACTGTGCAAGATCTTAGACTTAATTTTAATAATAACTGTTGGAGTCAACCTTGCTTGTCTAATATAAGTTTATCCTTGTTGAAAACTCTAACCTGAAAGTTGTCATGCAGCAGGTTCACGGGATGTTCCACCTTTATTGTAACTGAGTTAAAGCAGAAATCTTTATTTTTTCTAACACAGACTAAAGGGAATTTATTTGTGGGCTTCATAAAGCAGTTTGCAAAACTGTCACTAATACTGTTTGTATGTAATAAAGAGAGGAAAATGGCATCTAAATGACAACACGGTCAAATGTAACTCATTTGGCTCAGTGACATCACCTAATCTTATCAGTAAAGTAGCAACATTTGTTTAGTATCTCACTGCACTGCCTTAATTGAACCTAGAAATGAAAAACAAATTTAAATTTTTGTGCAGTAAGTTATAAAACTAGAAGTCCATGATAGAAATCTCCTTCCTGCCTTTTTAAGAGAATATTGTGGCTTGTTAAATGGAAATGAAACTGGAAAATGAGTCAGCGTTGAGGGAGGAACAAACGTCCTGTATGGTGGGTTCAGATCTCATTTGGGCCGTATCTCCTGCCTCATTGTAAGGACTGCTCCTCTCAGGGGTCGTATTTAAGAGTCTGAACAAATTACCTATAAAATATAAACTGAAGGACCAGTTGAACCAGTCAGGACCTGGACGCCAACGTCTGAAGGTGTCGTATGTAACATCAACTATCGACTGATTTTAAGAAAAGCATCTTAGTTTTCATATTTAAACTTTACATTCAATCTATATTTTGAAGTCGGTCTTTTTTTTCCACCAGCACCTGGTGGTGAAACTCCACTGACATGACCACTAGGTGGTGATAATGCACCAAATAGCTTCCTAAACACGATAATGGCTTTTCAGGCACCTGCCAACAACAACTTAGTGTGATCTTACTTTTCTGCCAATAAATGCTGTTTTATTTGAAAGGGTCTGTGTGGTGGCAGCTTGGCAAATTGGACATTTAGTTTTCAAACTTGTTTTATTTCACTTTAAACCTCTACAAACTGCAGTAAATTGGGGAAAACATAATGTCATAAATATGTTATTTAATTAGTTTGTGTTTGTTTAGCTAATGATGGTTAAGCAGTGGCTAGGTGCTCAATCTAACCTAGATTATAACCCATAATTGTTTATCAAACTGGTCAAATTCAGCTGAGTGAAAATATGTGAAATATTATGCAAGAGACTTTTTTCCCAGTTGCATAACATAAAAAATGTTATTTCACTGCAGATATATAACAATCTGAATTTTTTTGGTCTTCCTGACTGTGTGAGAAACTTTCCTTGTGAAGATGGTTCAGTGTCTGTATCCATATCCAACAAGAAAAGTCTGATCTGCACAGTTTTAGTCAACAAATGAAGACCCATCAGTTGAGCAATTTGTACATTCCTAAATATCCTGACAAAAGTAAATGCTTTGGTGCATTTTTTTCCTCCCTTAAACATAATAAACTGTGATTTTTACGCTTTTTATTAAGAAAGGTAATTAATGCATGTATTAAAACCCAGAAGACCTTTAACGACAGCTTTTTTTCATTGAAAGTTGCATCAAAAACTTTACCAATTTTCAGTTAAGATGCTTCCCAGAACATAACTGGAGTGATTTATGGCTCTATATAAGAGAGATAGATCTGTCAGTCCGGTGGATTGTGTAGACAATAAGAAATGGGCCAGGCAGAGACCTTGCTTTGCAGAAGGGTGACTGAGCACATTGTTGTTTATCTTCTGCACTATGAAGTCAACAGAGCCTTGCTCATCAGGAAAACTCAGCAGACTAGGTCACAACTGTCAAATACAGCACCCCGAGGCTTTGAGGTGCTGCTTTAAATGTTGCTTTGTCTTCCTCATCACTCGGCTCCGATAAAGGACCTGAAAACAGAACCCGGGGAAGTTCATTAACACGTGATGGCGCTTCCACTTTGATCATATTTAGGGCACTGTGGAAACATGCATTAGAGATGCAGGTGCTTAATTTCGTTAGTTCGCAAGTGTGTGCAGCCTCGGTGATTTAGTACTTCATAAACGAGCATAAATTATATTATAAAAACAATATAAGCTCTCGTTGTTCTGTAAAAGAAAGTTGAGAGTTTTTAGATTTCATGTAAAAGCTACTCCTATCATGAAAAGGGTAATATCAAAAACATCACATCTTACGCAGCTGATTCATAAATCTGTGCACTGACATCATTTTTTAAAATGTTTGGTTATTCCAGCTACAGTTAGCTATTGTGCTAGCTACAGAGCTAATATCTGCTACAAATAAAATGAGAATTTTATGTAAATAACATGTAATGTCAAACTGATCAAAGGTTTATAAAACATTGACGTAAACTGATGAGATTTTAGTTCGTAATTCAATTTGCTCACGGTCCAGCTGTGACTACAGTAGGTGTTAGCATGTCGATCTGTAGAAAGAGTCAAAGGATAAAGAAGCTTGTCAATCTGAAATCGTTTTTATAAGTTAAAAGGTTTAAACATTTGCAACAAATTTTGCAACAGATTCCTAACAAACCTGCATATATTTTACACAAAAACGAACACGTTAAGTTAAACTTTCTACCTAAAATGAGTGGGTTTTCTTTTGATTTTCCAAAATCAAAACATTCTTAACGTTGTAACCTTAAACAAACCCAGATTAGTTTTTTTTTTCTCTGCTCTGAAAGAATCTCTGTTGGCACCAGTTCCAGCATCCTGTCCAAGGGCAGTGTTTCTGCTCCAGCTGCATCAAGCACGTCCAAAACAAACAAAGATTTTTCTCTCGTGTTTTTTTTAAACGTCAGGCCAATCATATTAAATTTTTCTACCTTAGTGAAACCACCTTCCCGTTGAACACTTTTCGATCCCCTTGATGCCGGTGGACACACCGTCTGGGACGCTTCCTGGGGTAATATTTCCATTTGACACTCCCAACTCAAAGGAATTGGTTGGGGATTTTTAAAGCTTTGATTTGGAAACCGGTAACTCTACACCACCTAAGGTCTCCTCTCCTGATCCACGACTCCTTTTGAAGTAACTTTTGTAGCCAAGTTAATGACCCTTCAACAGTGGCACCGTGTTCTGTCTAAAAATCACAGATAACTTAGAATTTTCTGTCACTTTTTGGTATTTTTATACAATTTTCTAATGCATTGTCCTAAAATGTTGATACTTTTTTTAATGAGCAGTCTTAACATAGCTATTTTATCATTTTGTATAAATTCTGCATCTCTAAATGTTGTCAGCCATTAAATAAGGAAATCAGGACTTATTATCTTGAATCTAGGTCAAGCTATAAGCAAAGCGCGGTCTATATTTACAGGTAAACAATAACCCTGTGAATCTCCATCCTGTTGGCTCACATCCTCTCCCCACATGCACCGTGTCCTATTTATCACAAGTTCTGCCCGCTGAAGAAAGCCAGATCATGCCGACCTTGAGGAAGTCTCGCTCATAAGGAGACTCACATAGGCCAAGATCTAGAGTCTGTCAGGATGATTTCTTATTCTATTTAATGGAAGAAGTGCAACGCTTTATCACTTTCTAGGTTCATGGTTTATATAAGGCATAACTGGTTTGAAATGGTAAGCTGTTAAGTCAAAAAGCCTGTACACAAAAAAGATGTCCTTAAGAGTCACGGTGATTTAAGTGCAGCAGAGGCGACCGGGCAATTTTATGTCCGACCGGCACTCCTCTGAGCAGAAACCGGGAAAACAGACAACACTGCTCCCCCTATCTCCTCAGTGACATTTTCCACAAAAGCATTTGTCTGAAGATAAGCATGAATGAATATAGAGGGAAGTGTTTCTTTGTCCTTACGTTCTCATCTAAAACCAGACTTCAGAGTCGGATTGTTTTATTCCACTAAAAGTTCCTGAATGGACTCCGGTCTCTGCTCAGCCTGATCAAATTAAAAACAAGAATTTCATTGTGTTATTTCTCATTACTTATTGGAAAATAATAGCTTTGTTTTTGTCCTGTTTTCTTATCAACGTTGTATTTTTAGTGCGATAGAAATCTCTCAAACGTCTTGAAATACAAGATATAAATGTACTGGAGCTCCACTTGTTTTATTTATCATCAATCAAACCAAAGTCTGTTTTCTGTGATTTTTGTTTAGTGGTTCTGTGGTTTAGGGATGTGAACTGTTTAGCACCAGACTCCTGCTAAATGATTGTCAAGTTCTGATAAGCAAAAGTTATTTAGATGATCTGTAGCGTTCAGTCTTAATTGACTTTAAGCATTTTGACCTTCACACTATACGTAATCGTTACATTTTGATTAAACATTTTTGCTCGTCAGAACACACTGAGTGCAAGAGTTTACATAAAAAACCCTCTTTTAAATGGGCTGCATGGTGGTGCAGTGGTTAGCACTGTTGCGTTGCAGCAAGAAGGTTACAGGTTCAAATCCCAGCTGTGTCCTGTCTGTGTGAAGCTGCATGTTCTCCCCATGCATGTGTGGGTTTCCTCCGGGTACGCCGGGTTTTCCCCACAGATCACAACATGCCCTATAGGTGGTAATCCAGGACTCTCTTGAAAAAGAGTTTCTGAAACCCAATGGGACATTTCCTGGCAAAATAAAGGTTAATTTTATTTTATTTTTTTGATTTTTATGAATAAATCTATTTGGAAACATTAAAGCCGTAATACCGGTATCTACAGTTTATTTGATCTAAAATGAATGTATAAATGTATAGCACGTGATGTAAAATCAGATATTCTTAGGATATAAAGTACTTCCAGCCCTTTGATTAAACTATTTTGTATATTTATAGATTCAGACAATACTTTGACCTTTTAAATAATACAGTTCATTTGATGAGTTCTTCTCAGGTCATTTTACCATCAAAGACTGCTGGGAGAACATCTCATGTTGTGAGGGCTTTTTAGTTGTTTTGTTAGTCTTAAAGATTTACTTCCTAGAAAAGTGTTCTTGATTGTGCTACTACTCACTCAGTAGATGGAAATGTAAATCAACCCTAACCTGATGAAAGGTCTAAAAACAGCTAGCGGTGCTTTTAGCCAGTTATTAAGTTCTATCACCCTCACATTTTGGTGAGAACAGGATAAGTACAGTATCTTTGGGGAGGCAGTAACTCAGTGGTTGAGGTGTTGGTCTTGCAATCAGAGAATTGCAGAATCAAACCCCCACCTTGTCATTGTGTACTTGGGCAAGACACTTAACCCTCATTGTCTGCTGGTGGTCAGAGGGTCTGGTGACTTCGCCTCTTGTAGCTCCATCAGCATGTGACTGACTGATGTAAAGCGCTTTGTTGTCTTGACTTAGTTAATAATTATGTAAATGTCTCTCATTTGTATAGCTCTTTTCTAAGTCTTCTCACCATCAGACCCAACCTTTACCAATAGTGAAAATGTCAAGAATGATTAGTAGTTACTCATTTGGACTTCTCACCATGAAACTTTGGTAGCGAAGCAGCATGAGAACTAGCCTTACCACAATAAAAGTCCTAAAACAGGCTAAGTAGTGGCATTTAGCCAGTTTTGGGCTAGGCTGGCTACAGTGGGTACCTGTTAGTCCATCTAACCATCAAATCTCCTCTACCATAATTATAAGTTGAACTAGTGGTAGGCCTACATAGACATTCACTGACTTGAAGGTCTTCTTACCATCAAACCATGATGGCAAATTAGCTTCACCGTAATAGGTCAGGCAAAGGTGGCAGTACATAGCAAGTTGATTTCAATACTTGGTGCTAAATCGGCATATAAATATGCCTTATCAAAATAAAGGCACAAAAAAGTCTGAGTATTATCGCCTAACTAACGAGGTCTTCTCACATCTCTAGGTCTCACTATCAACCCTGGTGGTGAACTGGTGTATACATCAGGATCACAATAAAGGGCACAAATCACAGTACTTAGCCGTTTACTGCTAACATCATTAGCATCTTTTTGCTGCTCGTGACACAAAGATTTGACCAATATTTTCCATTAACAGACTTTAACACATCTGCCCCCACAAAGTCGAACTTCAATCACACCAGCAGTGGGTGACACGACGTGCAGCCAAACTCTAATATCCACTCGGGGCATGACGATCATTTCAATGAGCAGATTAATATTTTGTGTCCAACCGAGTTTTGCGTTTACCTCTAGTGTCGGCTGCTGCTTTAGCTGAGCCGGAGTTTTATTCCAAGAAAATCGGGCGCCTGATAATCCGCCACGATAACAAGAGAACGACACGCCACAGGTTTGACTTCCCACTTGTGCACATTCCAAATCAAACTTGAACACCTACACAAGCGATTCTGTGCAAACAGAATTACACCTCCGACGCTGTAAATGATATGCAGCGCTGAGCGAGTTTACATACTTTGTGTTCTCCATTTCAGGCACACCTTTAATCATGTGGCAGGCTTCTCATTTACCTCCATAAATCTCGACCAAAGTGTCCAACAGTGATAATATTTGAACACAGTGTATTATACTGTGACAGGATTACTGAGCAGATGGGTCATAGACTTAAACATTCATGCCGCGCTGCATTAGAAGTAGTCTATATGCAAGTGAGGATCTCCTGCTCGAGTGTGTTAATCAGAACGGGAAATGTTATGCTATGCGAGAGGTACGTCTAAAGGAAGTTGACGTCTGCAGCGAAGGAAAATTACGCCGTTTAAAGACCACCTTTTATTTTAATGAAATGTCTCCTGACGTGGATGTGCAGTAAGATGAATTTTATGTGGTTTACTAGAATACGCAATTAAATCTAGATGACGTTTGAAAAGGGAAAATAGTGTTTTCTGCATCTAAACGCAACCAAGAAGACGATTTCGACTTAACACTGTATATTTTTAGCAGCAATAAGGTTCAACCATATGGCGTCATGTTAAACCCTGAGTAATCAGCAGTATTAAAGGGAGGTGGAGGATTACAAATCCCACCCCGGTCAAAGAAAAATAAACATTTTGTCATCATTAGATTACTTTCTGAGCACATTCTCTGACTTTAGCGTTTGGTTTTTATATACGTGTTGTTTTTTATCTGTGAAACCAGATATGTGAGTTTAGATTGAGGATGATTTTGAAGGTCAAATTAAAAAACTAAAGAGATTACCTGATAATCAAAATCATTCACTGCAGCTCTAATATGAAGCTCCATGAATAATACCTCGGCTCGTATCATCATTACCAAAGGATTAACTGATGAACCGCTGCCACACAAACTTATTAAGGTTTCAAGGAGCCAGGCTCAAATGAAAAATGTATTGACCCAGTAAAGCTATACTAAAAAAAAAAAAAAGCACCTACTAATGGCCTCGAAGTCATCAGCGAAAAGTTAATCAGAAAAGGGAGAATTCCATATTTGTTTTCATCTTACACTTTCCTGCAGAAGTGCTCAATGGCTGTAATGAAAGGCCCCCGAGCAACCTCTCTAGAAATCATTACAATCTCACTTTACCTCTAGGGTCACTAAACTAATAGTCATTCACCTGTGTGACAGGAAATCTTTCCCAAGTTGCCAATAGGAGGCCGGCGAGGTTGTGTTTAAGGTTATAGAACCGAGTCCAGACAGAGATGACTGTTTATTGTTCTGATGAGTCTCGGGGATTAAGTGCATGTCAAGTCGAAAGCATTTTATCATGAATGCAAAGTGAGCTGATTGTATGCATAACTTAAAAAATGCCTGTCTGCAAATGGCAATGAAGACATGGCTCAGAAACAAAGAGCAGAGTGAGAGACTGAAGGGGTGTTGGGGCTGTTTAAGGTTTAAATAAAAGGCATGGAAAAACTTGAACATTCTCTGATGGAAAGTATTAAATTTGTGAGAATAAACATAAAGGTTTCTCTGGTTAAAAGCATAAAACCATGAGAATAAAACTGATACTCAAAGTATTGGTCACTTTGTGTGTGTGGCATTCTCTTCTTTAAAGGTGTGGTTTACTCAAAAACCTTTTTTTTTTCCAAATTTTTTCTGTTTAATATTGGTCACACTGAGCTTTTCGTGCATGCAACATGAAAACAGTCTTCTACATGAACCTCCAGTTTTAGCCTTTTAAAGAAATTTGATGCTGAAACGCTAGGACCTCACAGAGCTACGTCACACTGAGAACTTGCATTCATGGTCTGGCCCATCTTGGCTTGTGCTGCACCCCCCACCCCTCCAGGCAGGCCCGGATAATGCACAGGCTACAGCTTGAGCTTAGGTGCCTCATGTGGTCTTGGAGCATCATTGGCCAGTAGAAAATATATTATTTTATTTAAATTAACATGCAAGAATATTCTTAAAGTGAGAAAGCCCACAAAATTGTAAACAACGCAGATTTTTCGATCTTGACTCACGTTACATGGCACGTAATGTTCATGTATAGAAACGGAACATAATCACGATAACTAACCTGTAGCATAGAGGCTTAAGACACTGAATTTTATGTGGGAAACCCGGGTTAGAGGCCAGGCCGGGCATGCGTCAATTTTAAAATTTTCCGACAGGAATGTTTTTTCTTCTTCTTTTTTTTGGCAGCAAGGAGGAGAGAGCCTCTGGGAGCAGCAGTCGGGTAAATTCATAACATATTTTTGCTGCAATATTAGCAGTTATTCTGAGGTCTTTGTGATTAGCTACACATGCTAATGTTAACATAGCAACACATACAGTCCTACGGTTGGATTTTGCCCCGGTTCGGGTGTCACAGCAGTACAACAGGTTCATTGCTCCTTGTAAGTTCATGATGAGGAACACCACTAACCTTCTGCTCTTTTAGGAGAAATTGTCAGTTCACATGTAGGTATTACCATTCTGAAACATTCATTGTCGAACGCTGAGGAAGCGCTTCCTCTAAAATTTTTCCTTCGTCCTCGAATTCAGGATCTGACTTTTTGCTGTGATCTGAATAAGGGCGGAGTAGTGATATTTGTTATCCAATCAGAAGCGAGGGGTGTGCATATCCTTAATAATAATGAGGAATCCTGCTGTTTCAAGCACAGCTCTGAATCAGCAAACTTCTGCATCAGAGAATAAAAGCATCATAGCGTTTTTCTTTATAAAAATAACTCATAAGGTAATAATTTACACTAGAGAACACTGTAAATGTATTAAGTACACGAGTAAACCACACCTTTAAGGGCAAAGTAAGGTGTTCAGAGACAACACCACACTCCTAAGTTGCAACATACGATAATGTGAGTGTTTCTTTCCTGATTTATTTTTTTTCATTCCTGTAAATTTTGATAACTGATTGTGAAGTTTGATCAATCTGAGACTTTGTTCCATTGTTGTTGAACTTATTGTTCCCAATAAGTGTATTCTAGTGCTGTCCTTAACCTACACAATTTACAGTATGCTACAATGATTTTGATATTTCATTTAATGTTTTATTTAGCCCATTATGAATTATGTTTGTGTAAAAATGTATAACTACAATATTTTCCTTAGCAGCAGTTAAATCTGTCTTTGGATATATGTCTGAGCTACCAGCCAGTCCAAACACAATGAAGACCGAAATGTGTTGGTGCAAAATTTCAGTGCAGTTCATGCAACATTATCTTTTAAACCTTTGCACTGCCATTCATTTCTCATTATTGTAATTTACATATTCATGTTTTTTTTTTACAAAGCTATAACAGTAGTAAAAGGAAGCACCTTTCCCAAAAATTTTATAAAATTAAATAAATATGGTGCTGGGTGTATAGGATGAACACATTTGGCTATGCCATTAGCTTGTTAGCCCATTAGAGGAACATTTCTCCAAATAACAACAACCAGGGAAGCTACCTGCAACATGTTAGGCAGAAATTAACTTTTACACAGAACTACATTTAAAAAATAGACAGAATATTCCTTTTAATATGCAGTTGTACAGAATTCACTAGTGCAAATATTAAAAAAATCCCTTCATCCTTCAGTTTGCTTGTCTTTGTGGCCTCTGGAGAGCTTTATGACCAAAACTGTTCATGCCTACTATTGGCTTAGAATGTGTGGTGAATTTCTCAAAGGGATGGCAGAAAAATCTCCAACACAAAAGCCCCAAGGTTTCTGGGATATTTTAAGACTTTGCCATGCTGTATTTAAAACATGCCGTTTGCATTTCTGAATTAATTTCTTTTTTTAACTTGAACAAAAGAGGAGGCGATTAACTGACCTCCCTTTGGGGTTTCCTTTAAATATCCTCAAACAATAGGGTTGTGAACTGTGATGCATTTAAGTGCAGTTGTGGGGGGAAATAATACAAGAAAGCAGATTAATAATGTTGTTGTTTTTTATCAAGCCCTCCAACTGTGGACATTCTAAGATAAAAACCACAGCGGTGCTCGTATGAGTAATAATCAGCGTTCAGACTCCGCAGTGGAGCCTCAGAGGACCCGCCTCACCTTTTATCTTACACAGAACTCCATGCTGAGCTCATTCTTTGTCTTTCCTTAGGGCAAAACAGTTGTGTCCTCGATATGAAATGGTATCATCAGGTAACTGCATCCTTCCTACTTCTATTTTCACCGCCGCTTCAGATAACATGCGTATACCACAGGGAAAGTCATCTTCGTTTGTTTTCCCAAAAAAGCCTCAGAATCAGAAGGCTGAACAAAGTGCGAGCTTTTACCTCTGCAGGGTTTTTCCACCACAGAGGAAGAAACGCTGTCTGAAAACCGAAAGAAAAGAGGAAACTGACAGACGAACAGAGACAAATCTATATAAATAATTGCTAAGTTGAGTGGAGAGGAGTTGCCCATCATTCAGACACGAAGCGTGTGCAATATCTCCAGGAGATTGAGAGTCATCCATCACTGCGAGACTTTAATTTGAGATGTTTAGGACTGTTGATGATTGTCTTGAGAGCCAGGGAGAGTCTGGTCTTAGGGGTCTGCAGGGGTCTTAGGCTGAATGTAGCTCGCTGTGGGAGAAATTGCAGCCTGACACAAAGCGCGCTTCTACGAGCACAATAGTTTCATCTGAGATTGGCTGCGAGAGCGCAGACAGAACAAGCAAATCACTGTCTGATTAGCATTCAGATGCTTGAAAGTGTGGAAGCAAGTTTCTGACAGCTTATTACATCTTATGGTGCTACAGTAATGCGCTCAGACAGATGCGCTTTAGTGCTCGCACACACTCACACACGCACGCACACTCGGACACACCTCATTTAGAGCGGAATGATGTCAAAATGAGTCCATTGAGTGGGGGCGGAGATTGAAGAGCCCAAGGTAAAGAGAGTCTGGAGACTCCAAATAATCTCGAGTATTGATTCCATTTGAGCCCCGAGGCTCCTGATGGACACGCACTTAAAAATGCACTGATAGGTGGCATATCCGTATGACTGATCACTGTGGTTCTGCCTATGGTAAAGGCTGCAGACTACCTATAAATAACAGCTCTCTCTAATCAAACGGAGCCGCAGATCCGAAGACACGATGACAGCTCGGTAGACGTATGCTGTAATTTACCACGGAGCACTTAGTCTCACCATTAAATTTACATGGACACAGAGCAGAAAGAGGCACAAGGTGCTGGTTGACTCTTCAGTCTCGTGTGGCTGATCTACATCGGTCAAACGATCAAGGCATGCAGTAATATTTTGCTTCCCAGTTTTTTTTTTCTCTCCAGCATGTCCAATAAATATGCTATAGAAAAGAAAATATACACAACTATAAATCACTAAGGAACTTATCAATTATAAAGCCAGTATCTCACTGGGCTGAGGGGACTGTCTGCAACTAGTTGGAGATGCAATATTGAGAGAGAAAATGCAAATTTTCATTTAAAATTTAACATCATACAAGTTTTATGGGTCACATAGAGTATATTATGAGATTTCTTGTTGCATTTTCCTAATAATGTCACAATTTCTTAGCAATTAAAGATTTTTTATTTGCAATTTGGTCACAAATCTGTCAAATGTTTATTTCTTGCACTTCCAAAATCATGGAAACAAAAGGTGCAACTTGTTGGTGCCAAAGACCAATGGGCATTGGGTTCTCAAAATGTTCATGAGGTTTCTCCGTTTCCTCCTGTAGATGTTGAGAAGGACACATTAAAACCATGGTGTCATCCATGGTTTAAGTTAATGTCACATTGTACCAGAACATCTCTACTGGAGGCGTAATGTTTTGGTTTGGGTTGAGACTGTCTTCAATCAGAAGATAGTTATTCACTCAGAGATCTAAATTTCATAATCAAAACCAAGTAAAACTGTAATGGTCAACCAGATCTTCCTAATGAGCATCCGTGAGTCCCCTGTTGAGGTATGTCGCCATTACCCTCAAAAAACGGGGCTTTGCACTTGTGTTGCTGCGATTTTGAAATAGCTTGGAAAATTTTGAAAGATAAATTTAAACTCAAAATATTTAGTTGATACAGCTGTCTGGAAGCAATTTGTTTAGTTTCTATGATTACGAAAGTGTGAATTATGCAATTTTGAAAGAATTTTGCAACCTATAAAAAGATGTTGACTGGTTGAAGACGAGGAAAATAAACTGTGACAAAACTACAAATAAAATGAAAAAGCTCCAAACAAATAAACACTTTGAGTAAATTGTGACAAGAACAATTCAACAGTTGCAATGATTACAAATAGTTTGTGTCTCCAACTAGTCGCCAACAGTTGCAGCCCCAAGCTACTGGTTTCAGTCTTAAAGGGTTCCATACATGTGTGACAACTCTCATTTGAGAAGAAATTCAACTTGAAAACTTTTTGTACATTTTAGAAGTACACTCACACAAGGACATTGCTTTGTGAATGTTTTAAGATGTTTAAGAAATTCTCACGAATTTTTATTTCAATTCATCACCAACACTTGCAGCCACAGTGTGTGTTGTGGTCTTGACGTACGTCTGTAAAGCAATCGGAGCGTTTGTTAACATTTTTCTTCAGTATTTATTTTTTGTAGCCACATGCAGTAAATATGCTTTACAAGCCACAATACCAAACATTAAATCAGTAAAACATATCAGTCATCAATATCCACAGAATAAACTATTACTGGTTAAAAAAAGAAAACAAGATTTCATTAATTCTGTGTAAAATACATGGCATTGTGGCGCAGAGTATAACGAGATAATCTGTTGTAATGCTGTTCAGTATTATCCACTGTGATGGGATGCTGCATCCTGTTCACCGGACTGTCATCTATCAAGGGCAGCGCACAACAAGAGTAGACAAAAGCCAGAATACAAAACGACATCCTTGATAGGTGAAAACTGGAAGTTATCTCAACAAAAACATCTTCCACCAATCCCCATCGTCAGAAGGGTGACATTAAAGCCCCGCGAGTCGGTTATTAATGTCGCTGTCTCCTAATGACAAGAATGTAGTCTCGATTCATCCCCTCTTATGCTGTTCTAATACCTGAGTGGTCTGAGGCTGCATGCCCTGAATGCTCATTTTCTGCACAGACGCCTCTGTGTGCTCAAAGGGTCCGGCTCTCCCCTAGAAGTGGACTCCTTGGAGTATAATTTGATTATTCCAAAGCAGGTGTTTTCAGCTGAATGTTGATAAGAGAACTCGCCGCCTCTGACACCCAAGTGAGTTACATTAGATCTGACTAAGGAAGTGGACGGCCAACGGCTTATTTATTTCATCCAATCAGTAAGCGAGGATGTCTGAGAAGCCGTTCTATAATTCATATGGCATTTCTATAGAGGGGAAGTATCTTTTGAGTGATGTTTATGATCCTTGATGCCACATCAATCATTCGACATGGATGAAAATGTCTAGAAAGTTTATCCCAAATCATGCTGCTGCCACTTTTTTTTTTTTTTGCAAAAAAGATGCATATTTGCAGCAGTTTTGCTGATGTATTTTCTATCTCGCTCATCTGAATGAGCATCTGTTGTAGCAGGGTAAAAGGTTACATCTGTGGTGTTCAGTCAAACCTCCTTTCAGTTTGTTCTCTAATCTCTTTCCGCTACATAAGAACAGTCTGTTACAAGATGTTGCACTGTGCGCAAACAAAAGGAGTCACTTAAAGCCTGCGACTGAGCCCAAAGACCTCGTGCGCTCTCACTCTCGACAGTTTAATTGTGAGTCTGTGTGGCGTGAAGACGAGAAACATCTGCTACACTTAAGACATGATGCATGGACTTTTCATTTACTGCGAAATGAAAAACGCAGATCACAGATCGACCTGCCAAAACCTTTTCGACGGAGCGTGGTGAGATAATCAGTGAGATAAACGGCATCCTTTCATATGCAGATGAACTAAAAGGAGTCCGATAGGCACACATGTGTCTAATAGACGCATGAAAAGTGTCTCAAACTTCAGCTGCATTACAGCACCTTCAAGGACGCAGCTGATGCACGTTTCATCACAATGAAGTTGCTGTTTAAAATTGAAATCTCTGCTTCTTAACATTTTCTCACCCCAGACGGGCAACTTTGGTAAATAATTCACGCTTATGTTCCAGGAGACTTTGTCAATAAGCTGTAAAATAAAACATCCAAGCCATGCAAGTTTAATTAGTTTGATTTAAAAGAAGTGCTCAAGGAGAATTTGAACCTACCTTCTGAGGTAACTTTAGAGCAGAGCCAGTTTAATCCAAAATTTTCACTGAATCAAACTGTCTTCCCACCTTTTACGCAAGAGCGGTCTCTTCCCCTTCACTCCTTTCAATCCCTTTTATCACCCTGCTTTCCTCTTTGGTGCCTTTCAGTCATTATCCCACTCTGTGTGTGCACTTTGAGCGCGAGCTGGAGCATAACAGGCGCTCGTGAGCCAAATGCACTGCGCAGGAGGGGAGGACGAGCTGGAGGATGCACAGGAGCTAAAGTGGAGTCTGTCCGTTCGGCTGCAGAACGACGACTGAGGGTGAAGCGAGCGATGGAGTGAGAGCGGTGAAGAGTGTGTGTGCAGAAGAGAGTGAGTGAGCAGGAGGAAGTGTGTGCAGAGCAGAAAGAGTGAGGAAGAGAGAATGTGAGAGGGTCTGCCGGCTCGGTGGTGAGCGACAGTCGTGATTGCATTGGCGTAAGGCAGGAGAGCAACACCCCCCACCCACAA